>JAVDPK010001650.1:444430-468089 GCA_034780415.1 Cichlasoma orientale
TTATCGTTAATCGCAATAATTTCTGAGACAATTAATCGATTAGCAAAATTTGTTATCGTGACAGGCCTACTCATGATATGGATTTTGCCCTTTTTCACTGCTCGCTAAACAAACTCTCATTAATCAGCAGTTTACTCAAAAATGAATTTTTTTTTAAATTTGATTTTCAAAAATGTGAAGAGGTACATTTTTCAAAAAAACAAATGCATCACTTAGTAAACGTCGCGTGTGGCGTTCAGTATTTTCTTCATGCCATGTGTTGAATAAAGAATGCATGAAGCATCAATAATCCATACTCAGTGCTCGGCCGGTTGTCTGTGTAAAGCCGCATGTTGCCTAAACAACTGTTTGAAAACACTTACTTTTTCAGATCGTGCAAAATGAATTATGAAAACGGTATGCTGCGCTGAGGATGAATAGCTGCTCACCACAGATTCACCAAAAAGTGAGCATGCTGCTGCTGAAGGCTTATTTAGGGTGTGACCATCTGACTGCAGGCAACCAGCTCGCTAAGATGAAACTAAAAGATGGCAAAAAGGAATTGTCTTGTCGTCTCTGCAGTGAGCTCACGGGCATAGAGTCCGAGGTTCAATCTGCCGTTAGAGGATATTGAGAGTGTACTTAGTAAATAAGTGATAAGGTCTGTCACAAGGATGTCCTATACTGTATGTCATGCTGCATCAGATATATTAGACAAGGTATATGTAGGTCAGGCTTGTTGTTTCTGGATTGAATGCAGATGTTTAAATGTAAACAATTAAATAAACATAAATGCATCACATGAATACGCCTTCCATGTGAGAGGGTCAAAGGGCTGGACGATGATAAAAGAAAGAAGCAGATATGAGGAAGTCAAAGAAAATCTGATTTGTTGCTGTTTCTTGGAAAAACTTACTTCTCATTTAAGAGGCTATATTAGCCGTACTGTGGGGTTTGGAGTCTCGATTTACCTTATTTGGGAGTTACCAGACTATCTCGTGGGGCTCCGTGGGGTCAGCTGCGAAACCATGTTGTAGAAAGAATCATAAGTCTTATCAATTAAAGTGCGCATTATTGTGCATCCATCTGGGATTAAAAGCAGCTGTTAAGACTGCTTATAATAAAATAAATTGGTAGATGAAATACATTTGGCCTTCATCGAAGGTCTAACACAAATCCAAATTGCCTTCACAAAGCTCACGACACTCTACATGAGTCCCCTCTGCTGGTGAGTTTGAGAACTGCACCTGCTGCACGTGACTCCCCCCCTCCTTTGACTCTGGCATGTCAGCAAACATTAAAAAACCTGTATGACAAGCCTCAGCCCCTCCTACAGCCTGAGCATGTGATCATACAAAGACACTTTCACAATAAAGTGTGTGGGTGGGGAAACAAAAGCTGAGTGAGCGGAAGACAAAATGAGAAAATAGGGGAAGGGAGAGAGTGTCATGAGACTACCACTAACTTTTCAGTCGTACTTCCTCTCTGCTCTCTCCTCTGCTCTGTTCCGTTCAGCTCTGGCCACCTCAGCTTTAATTCTTTGCTCTCTCTTCTCTCTTCCTGTCATCCGCAGATGAACTCTATGAACAGTGTTAGCAGCTCAGAGGACATCAAGCCTCCGCCGGGCCTGCAGAACCTGGGAAACATCAACTACCAATGTACGAGCCCGGGGGGGATGTCAAAGCACATCTGTGCCATTTGTGGAGACCGCTCCTCAGGTAATCTTAGTGGGTGAGGATGGAGGAGAGAGATGAGCGAGCACATTTAAATTCCCACTCACCACCACAACTTCCCCCACCTAGATGAGAACAGATAGCAGACAAAGACAGGCTTGTTTGAAGGCCGCTAATCAAGCATTTTGTGCTGTATGTCTCTGTAAATGTCTTTAATGGCATGTTGTCTGCGTATTTACAAATAGGTTGTCTATTATGCAGAAAATAGTTGCCACATTTCCAATCCTAATTCCAAAGATGTGTCCAAAGATTAGTTCACAAGCCACTGAGAACATCACACTTTGTGCACCGTGATGCGGGCGGACGGGTGGTCCAAAGCAGTACTGATGCTGTGGCTTCATTCTCCTCAGGAAAGCACTATGGTGTGTACAGCTGTGAGGGGTGCAAAGGTTTCTTCAAGAGGACCGTCCGCAAAGATCTCACTTACACGTGTCGAGATAACAAAGAGTGCCCGATTGACAAGCGCCAGCGAAACCGCTGCCAATACTGTCGCTACCAGAAGTGCCTGGCCATGGGCATGAAAAGAGAAGGTGTGTGTATACATGTGTGAGAAACTCATTCATGCATAAGAATAAATATGGGTTGTAACGTAAACTTTTGACAGTACGTGACACTTTATATTAAAAACAATTGTTACACAATAAGGTTTAAGTCATTTTTTCAGTATCAGTTAATACTGCTGATATTATGGATTTTCTAATAACAAGTCCAGGATGTTTAAACGCTGCGTTTTGGACTTTAAATGTGGGGTTTTTTTTGTGTGTCTGTGTGCAGCGGTGCAGGAAGAGAGGCAACGTGGGAAAGAGCGAGGTGAGAATGAGGTAGAGTCCACCAGCAGTTTCAATGAGGAAATGCCTGTGGACAAGATCCTGGATGCTGAGCTGGCTGTTGAACCCAAAACAGAGACATACAGCGACGGCAGCCCCGGGAACTCAGTAAGTATTACAGACACTTGTTCATGTCTCTCTCACTGTTTTTAATTACGAGTGTGAGGCAATATATATAATAGATGGGGAAGAAGCTGTATGCCAAGATGCCCCCGCATTATTATGATGTAGTGATTGTGTTACACGAGCTTGGCTAAATAGTTTTGAGTGTGAAGCTGGATGGGTGGAATCGGGTCAGTTGAATATAAGTAACTCAAGCCGAGGAGTTTATGGGACTAAATCCAGGCTTTAGTATTGCTCCAAAATTCTCACAAGCTACTTTGTGCTGTTGTCATTATCTCCTGAGTTAATCTGTTGCGATACCGTAGCTAAGCTGCTGAGTTGCTCTGATCCAAAACTAACTAACTCTTAAATATGAGAAGATAGTAAACAAATTAAGCAAACACTGATTTGCCAGTTTACTGGGTATGAGCTAACGAAGCCATAATACGCTGCACATGTAACTGGGATTGCTTCTTCTGTACGTAGACCTTGGAAATTGGTTTTATAAAACACTCAAAAATAGCCACTGCTACACCTGCTCACTAACAGTTGCTAGAAGAAGTTTAGATGTCACTGACAGCGCTTAGCAACACATGGGTTCATTTAATTGTGTTGGCATTTGTCCTCCGTGTTCCCCTCCAGACCAATGACCCTGTCACCAATATCTGCCAAGCAGCAGACAAACAGCTCTTCACCTTGGTGGAGTGGGCCAAAAGGATCCCGCACTTCTCCGAGCTCCCCCTCGATGACCAGGTCATCTTACTACGAGCAGGTAGACACGCAAACACAACCCCGTGCATGCAGCAAGCTCATGCTCACACAAATATAAAAAGCACGCTCACGCAGAGCGTTTTCCTACAAGGGGTAAACAGCCCTTTCAGCCCTCCTTTCCCTTCACTTTTTGTGTAGTATTTCATTCAGAGTAGTTGCCCATCTCAAGTCAGGGAGTCTATTTAAGTCTCTTACATTTGCTCAATGTGTTTTTTTTTTCCACATCTAGTTTAATGGAGCAGTGACACCAAAATAACTGCAAAGTCCCAGCAGTGCAGTTTGCTGCCAGGGCTGACCTCTGCTGGGAAGAGATTTCACACATGCCAGGATGATAAAGTCTAAAAGTCGCATAACAGATAATAACAAATAAGAGTCTTTTATCATTTTAAGCAAACAGGAAAATCACTGAAATTGTTTTGTGTATTTAATTTACACAAACTAGAGAGGGGCTTTAAGGACGGAGATAAATGGATTGAAAATGTGACTTGGTTTTCTTTTTCCTTTTTTTGTGTCCAGGCTGGAATGAGCTGCTCATTGCCTCTTTCTCACATCGTTCGGTCACGGTAAAAGACGGCATCCTGCTGGCAACAGGTCTTCACGTCCACAGAAGCAGCGCCCACAGTGCTGGAGTCGGCTCCATCTTTGACAGGTAGGAAGCATTCAAAGATGAGGCAAGACTTTAAGTTTTTTTTAATCTTTGTCATGTTCATGAGATATGAAAATCATTTTCTAATATTTATTTTTATTGTTTTTGTGACTCAGCATTTTTACTTTCTTGATTTCCTGCAGAGTACTGACAGAGTTGGTATCTAAAATGAAAGATATGCAAATGGATAAGACGGAGCTCGGCTGCTTGCGAGCGATTGTCCTCTTCAATCCAGGTCAGTCTGGCCCCTCGTGAGCGTGACATACCACCCAGAATAACAGAGACTTTTCTCAGTTGTATTCTTTGACTGTTCATTTAAATAATTACAGATTCGTGTCTCTGGATGCATGAAATTCGTTTTAACATACTGGTCAATGAAATTTAATAGTGGGCATCATAACAATATGGCTAGCTGGAGAGACTTTACTGTGCTGTGAAAAATAATTGGTTGCCTGGTGATTGCACTGAATGTTTTTGCATTCAGTGAACGATTGCGAGTAGTTGCGGCAACCGCTTTCAGTTGCAAGGTGATTGCGCGGGTCTTCTGGTGGGAGGCAACCTGTGTCCATACAATCGTGGTCCAACTCGGACTGTCTGCAGTCACTCTCAGACAGATTGACAGCATGTTGCAATCAGTCTGAGTCAGTCTGCACTGATTAGCGCAGCTGTTCTGTGTCTCTTTGGGTGGGGGACTCTCAAATGGTTGCCAACTGTAGTATTCTGGTTATATTCTTATATAAAATCAAGGTTGCTGAGCACCCATGCCCTTTACGGGAAAAACAGGATTTGGATTGCTCCTTAGCAAAGTAGTGTCATTCGTGCACGTCTAGCAATAGAGCATAATTCTTGGGGGGGGGTTGCACTTAAAAGCACCGCTGCAGCTCATTCGTGCATGCTCAGTGCATGGCTCACTTAGTGAGTCACAAATACACAATAGTAGTAGTACAGATTGGAAGTTTTACTAATGTTTATGTGCACTGCCCCCATCTCGGATTGCTAAGTCAGGGTTGGTGGGGCTGCGCCGGCTTTCTGTATTGGAAGTCCAACTTGAGGAGGCGTTCAAGTTGAAAATTCTGACTGGGAACATTGAAGTTCTGGCTTCCTGCTCCAAATGGAAAGCACCCTATGTAGTTAATGTCAATTTCTCCTTATTGGGAATTTCTGTGTAGGTAGACAGCAAAAGATTTACAACAAAAGGCACACGGTTTGTGATTTTGGGTAACTTATCACATTTAATTACCATATTATTACAAACAGATTACATGTAATTACTAGCTAGACCCCATTCACTCACAAACTAGCAATGTGACTCCATCTCATTGGCATTTTATTTTATACACCAAAGTCACTTTAGGCAACTGACAGTGTGCTCACAGACCTGGCCCCTGTTTTCAGAGCAACCATATCAGAGGCAACAAGATCGCAAGTTGCACATAACTGTTGCAGTAACTTTGGTCATGCCATGGTCTCAACCACTGTTTTCCCTCGTGTCAGTGTACCATAACTAGGAATGATTTTATGTTCTGTTTTGATCTTGATTAGGTCTGACTGCAGGTATATAGGCATTGTTAAGTGGTTAGGTTTGAATTTAAGTTTGTGTTTTGTTTTTTCAGATGCAAAAGGTTTGTCTAACCCATCAGAGGTTGAGGGGCTGAGAGAAAAGGTCTATGCATCATTGGAGTCTTACACAAAACAGAAGTACCCAGACCAGCCTGGCAGGTAGGATGAGTTCCACTGCAACATCAGTCATGATTACACATCACGTTTTCATTGCTGCGTTGGTTGTATAGAACAGTAAGGATTGCAGCTTGCATTATATTAGTACACAGCTCTTATGCAAGTGAAACACTTTGACTTGACTGCGGCATTAAATTTAAAAGGACATAAGCTGATAACACTATTTGGAACAGAAGATGATTGCTATTGATTGTGTTTTTCTTTTGGGAGCTGATTAAGAGAGCAAACAGGTGTTAGAGATAAAAGCACACACTGCAAACTTCCTGAAAGCTGACGACACATTACAGCTGATCGTTTACCAACTGCAACAGGGCTACTCAATTGTAAGAAAAAATAATTATCAAGATTATTTTTAATGGGATTAATTCACGTTCAAAAAATGTTTAGTAGTGAAATAGTGGAATATATTGAATATATTAAACCTGACATGCCACAGCCTGGCAGTGAAAAAGATCACCACTGCAAAATGGATTGTGCCACAGTAATTGTTTTATCTCAATTATTTGTTTTCATTACTCTATGCTGTATGCATGATTTATATCTAGTTCTGTCTCTCATCATCAAATTTTATATATTACTCAGGTGGGCTGTGGTGTTTAAAACAGTGCTCAGTGGATACTAAGGGGCCCAAAATGTGCCAGGAAAATATCTCCCAACACAAATTACACCAACCACCAGCAGTCTGAACTGTTGATACAAGGCACCCATGTTTTCATGGTGTTTACGCCAAATTCTGACCCTACCATCCGAATGTTGCAGTTATATGTCCAAAACAGCAGTTTCTGTAATACTCAAACCAACCCGTCTGGCACCTGCTACATTCAGCGCCATGTGAATCAAAAAATTTCTGCTGTTTTCCAAAAAATAGTAATTACCACTTGACAATGGTTCTTCAGAGTCCTCTTCACTAGAATGTTGTGCATCTGGAGACCAAACACCATGAGTCTTCTCTCTCATCAGCAACGCCAGTTAAAATGGGAGGTGGTGTTTCTTCTGAAACAGAAGTAGCAGTCATCAAAGTGATTCTGTGACTTCCTCCGTATCATTGGACCAAAGTTTTTCTCTTTCCCTTAGCCCATGCTCGGAGGTGTTCGACACACACCCAGCAGACTGAATGAGATACCCATGGCTTGTCTTGGTCACTCAATTTCATACCAAAATATTGTTTGGATGTAGGGAATGTATGTAGGGAAGCATCCACAGGTATAGCAAAAAACAAAAAACATCTGGAGCATGTTTGCAGTCTCCATTTGTGAAAAAATGTGTCGTGGTAGAACAAAATGGATCTTATTTTTGGAATCAGCAACCCAAAATTAGTGAGGTGTTAGACATCATACAGCAAATATGATGCAGGGCTGCGTTAGATATTTGCATTAACAGACAGTTTAACAGGTGTATCTATCAAAGTGACTAAAAAGGGGATTGTATATAAAATTGCTAATATACATTTAGGCTCATAAGCTTTTAGACAAAGATGGCTTTTTTGAAACTTTGCTTTTTTTAAAAAACAACTTTCAGCATGTATGGAAGTGAGTTTAAAGCTCAGGTGTTCACGCCTCACTGTTTGGCACGGCTTTTATTATTCTCAGGTTTGCCAAACTGCTGCTGCGCCTGCCTGCCCTGCGCTCCATCGGCCTCAAATGTCTGGAGCATCTGTTCTTCTTCAAGCTAATTGGGGACACGCCCATTGACACCTTTTTGATGGAGATGCTGGAAGCTCCGCATCAGATCACATGACACAAGTCTCCCCCTTTCCCTTGTACATACTCCCACATCATGAGCAATATGAAGATGGAATTGAAAAAAGACTTGATTGAAATGTAAAACAGCTTATTTTGTACCCATAAAAATGTGATTGAAATTTTGAAAAAAAAAAAAAAAAAAAAAAAAAGTGGTTGTGGGGAGCGTGCAGTCAAAACACAGAGGATTGAGAATACTGTCCAAATAAATTCCAATAGAGTTGTTACTGGATTTTGTAAATAGATAATTTCAGGTGTTTGTTTCAAAAGCCACCCGATGCAATTTGAAAAAAAAAATCTTATTTTATTCAACGCTGAATTGTATAAAACAAAAACTTTTCCCCACATTTCTTAAACGTGTCTGAGAATTCTTTCAGAATAAACTTATTTAAAAATGAATGTGAAATTCTTTGTGCGTTGTCTAAGTGATTTGCCTTAAAACATCTGACTGATGGTGGCCTTTTATTAGCTGTGTTGAGTAACAAATATAAGGTGAACCTGCTATTTTCACCCCTCGTCCACCAGATGGCGTCCACAGAGTGTCATCAAGACGATACAGATAGTGCTTCACAGCATGCTTGAGATCCATCTGTTTGTGCAGATTCCTGGATCTTCCTCATGGCTACAGCCTGTCAGAGTTACACGACTCGTCAGGGCCTCTGCAGGCTTCAACATCAGGGACTCCTAAGATCTGGTGAAGATGCTCAATGGAAATGGAAATCTGCAAAGAACAAAAATAAGGATGCATATTGTGCTTATACTGGAATGAGTCAGTATGTTGGCAGATATAATAAAACAGCAGTTGAGGTAGCTAAAATATAAAATAATTACAGACATAAATTGCACACATGTTTCATTGAAAAGAAAAAGTCTCTAATCCTATTTATTGACAGGACTGCCATAAAGTGAAACTTTACTGAGCCATCTGTTCACAGACCAACCAAACTGATCATTTTAAATAAATAAATAAATACAGTACCAGTCAAAGGTTTTAAACGTATAACTTTAAAACCTGCATTTTACTGCATGAACATTAAAATATGCATTCATGATTTGAGTGCGCCTGACAATAAGGCATTCAGCTTAGAGAGAGAGAGAGGGGACAGACAGACACACAAGCGTGGGAGAGAGAGTGACCGAGGGAGGGAAGAGAGTGTGAGAGAGGTAACCTGCACC
Organism: Cichlasoma orientale; assembly: GCA_034780415.1. Classification (NCBI taxonomy): domain Eukaryota; kingdom Metazoa; phylum Chordata; class Actinopteri; order Cichliformes; family Cichlidae; genus Cichlasoma; species Cichlasoma orientale. Next base: position 453,141 of record JAVDPK010001650.1, read on the forward strand.
TGCACATGGAGGAAGTCTCACTCTGTCTTTCGCGCGCTCGCTCTCTCTCTCTCTCTCTCTCTCTCTCTCTCTCTCTCTCTCTCTCTCTCTTTCCCGTTCACTCCTAATAGGATAATTGATAGGCAGCGCAAATAGTCAATAACTGTGGACTCAGCGAGGTCGTTGGAAGCACTAAGCAGAAACTTTGATGCGCAGCTCTCTGCTCCGAGCAGCAAGTTGCAGCAGGGGGAACTTTGAGTGGCGGAGATGCTCTGAGCAGGACTGGGAGTTAATAACCAAAATCCTTCGCTGCTGACAGGAAACTCGCATTTTAAAGGTATGCTCCTCTTGATTTGTTTTTATATCTTATACTTTAGAAAAATGTTTCCCTTTGAATAACCTTGGTAAAAATATAAATATTTCGCAGTTTTTCAGGGAACAGCGATGGTGGATCTACCGGCTATACCCTTAGGTGAGTAAACATGATCAATATATTGCGATTAGATTCGTTTATTTTGAACAAATAAATTATCTTGTGTTTTTCTCAGAGCTCTGCCATATTTAGCTCAGTTATCAACGAAATTAACCACTTAATAACCGCTCAATTTAACCTATTCGATTTTTTAAGTACTTTAAAATAATTGATGTCTCATTATATAACACACACCTTTTTTAAATAAAAAAAACTCCACTTTCGATCAGATTATAAAAGAGGAAAAGTCGCGTTTTAATGACCCCCAGCCAACCTTTTCCTAGTTCAGCCTCTTAGGTTACGCACACCACCAAATTAGCCCATTTTTCAACTGTATCCTGCTCAATGAACAAAATATTTAACTAATTAAAGGATTTCCTCCCATTGCAGATCTAAATCGGAGGGCAGTGTGTGCCGGATGTCATCGGCTGATCAGAGACAGATTCCTGCTCAGAGTCACTGACGGCCTGTGGCACGAGGACTGTGTGCGGTGCGCAGCGTGCGGGGACGCGCTCAGGAACTCCTGCTTTCTGCGGGACCGCAAACTTTACTGCAAACGGGACTATGCTGAGTGAGTGCCCATCTTTTATTCTTTATAATGCTTTGGTTCATAAGTGGAGTAAGTAGTAATTACTTTTCTCACGGGAAGTCAGCAATTTCAGCTTCAACCAAGGCGTGACAAGAGAAAATGAGCAATTTAGACAAATATAATGCAACACGGGCCTTTTAGAAAATACCACTTCATATTTCTCAGTATGCATTTAAGTTTTTATAATTAATACGACTTTAGCCAATATAATGCTTAAATAAGTGTTTTAACATAACACTGCACTTAAGTTCTAATAAAGTAGGGATTTAAGTTTTTACATAGCTGTCTGCAAATATACAATCACGTCCATGTAATAGAAAAAATATATATAACTTTTTCTGCCATTTTGTTTTAAATGAAAACTATGTTATTCTACTTCTGTTTTAATGTTTTTATTTTATTTTTGGCCAGAGGGCCAAACCTGATCATGTTTCATTAAGGTAATTTTTGCAACAGAACAGCGTTGTCCAGATCTGACCTTGACTGTGTGTGTGTGTGTGTGTGTGTGTGTGTGTGTGTGTGTATGTGTGTGTGTGTGTCAGAGAGAGAGAGAGAGAGAGAGAGAGAGAGAGAGAGAGAAAGAAAAACAACTTCCTCTTAAGGGCAGCATAAATGTTTCTAATCCTTCTTAGTGTTGTGTAGGGTAAATATGGGTGCACTTTGCACTTTATGTGCAGTTGTGTTTAAATGTGTCTATAAACTGTAAGCTGACTTCCAGCAAACTTGGCACAGTGCACTGAGAGAACAAGGTGACTGCAGGAGGAAGGGGTGGCAAGGGAGCCGGAATGTAAGAAAACTATTGTATTGTGTTGTGTTCGTCCATACATACACATGCACACACACAATAATGTGGTCACACCTTCATGCACAACCAGGGGTAAGGCTCAACTGACACATTGTCAAAATGTGTTAAAATTTTGAGGCCCACTGGCGTGGCAACTGCAAGCTGGGGACAACATATGGTCCCCCACCCATCCACCAAAAAAAAAAAAAAAAAAAAAACACATAATGCTCATGTCCTCCTACCTCATTCACCCACTACCCCACCCCCCACCCCCGTCATCTTCCAAATACACTCTAAAAGGCAACAACTCGCATTATTTCTGAACAATTTAGTGATGGCTGTTCTGCCAAGCAGGCAGGAAAGCAAGAAAATGTTGCAGGACGCTCATTACACCAAAAAGCTGCGGTGTTAAGAGGCACATGCCTTTATGGATATGGTGTTTCTTAGAAAAACACGCAGGGTTGATTCCTGTAAAACCAAAAAATTTAATGTGCTCAGTGTCTTCAGTGGAGATAATAACACTAGGCCAAAACACATAGAAAAGAGCTGTACTGAGAGGTAATTAGGAGTGCAGAGCCATATGTCAGAAGGTCTGGTGCATCCCTACAAGAGGGACGGTGAGGATGGTGTGAACTTATTTTGGGGGACAGTGCGCTCCATGAGCCCTGGCGTTATGTGCCGTGGCATCTGGAAAGCTCTTCACACAGCAGCCCATGTGTCGAGCAATGGGACAACGCCCAGCCGACCGTGAGTTATCTGACCTGATCAATTAGCAGGAGGCCTGGTGCCAAAGCTCCGCCTCTGAGCCCCCTCATGCTCCTGCCACCCCCACTGGCCTGTCTGGGGTTATGACACCCAGTAACACATGAGCACTACTTTTGTCCACAATGAGGGTTTTAATGCTGTGCCAGAATTTTTTTTTTCTCGCCAACAAACTATGTCCCGCTCCCCCATTTTCCTGATGCAAAACAAGTGTGATTATTCCATACTGTGACAACATTTGTCACTTACCACATGCTGCATCGTCTGACTGAATCTTGCTTTGTTTTTACCTTTGTTTGCGTGAGACGTCAGTGCCAGCCATACCATGAGGCCTGGCTCATTCATGGGGCTATAAGACAGTAATGCCAATATTTTCCTTACTCCAGTTCCTCCAGTTTCTCCTTTCAAATAATCTGTGTGATATTATAAAGAAGATGCATAAAAAAACTTGTTTGTTTTTACAGAACTCACTGATTTCTCTATATCGGTTACTGCTGCTCACCACACTAAACATCTTTAAATTCATTCAGCGCATTAGAAAGTAATCACAAGCAAAAAAGTGACTATTTTTTGATGTCCTTCCATATCATAATACTTTCTGTCCTTTTTTTCTGTAATTTGATTTTGATGAGATCAAAACGTTGCGATGAACTGAACTTTGATAAAGACCCACTGAGCAAATTCTTTTGCATCTCTAGTGTGAAAAAAAAATGTAAGAAATAATAAAGTCATGGGCAATATTCATGGGATTTGCTTGCAGTAATTTCCCCATATGTCAGATAAGCCACTGGAGCTTTTCTGAATGCAATATTTAATTTATAATAATCTGATTAGTTTAGATGATTGGATGCAGTTGTTTTAAATATTTCCCGTATAATTCCGTATTCATACATTGGCTGGCTGACCTGCAGTGACTCCAGTTTAACAAAAGCCGTGTGCAGAATCCTCTCTGACAGCGTGTGTTCGGGTTAGTTTAGGTTGGCTAAACGGTTCAGCGGGCAGGCGGACCGGACAGCAGATTGGTCGTCAGATCTTCGGTGTGACTTGCGGTGCACTTGACCTGACGATCTGTATCTGATACACAGCTTTTCTTGGTGTGTGTTCAGCAATGTATCCAGGTTAACCTGATCCAGAAACAAGATCTGTCTCTCTGCTTGTCCACTAGACCAGTAGTCTGTTTGCCTGACTGCCAAAGGTCAGTGCTGAAGTCAGAGCGAGAACAATGAGAGATCAGGGCTTTGGAGAAAACTGTGTGTGTGTGCATTTCTGCTAAACACTCATCTTTTTATACAGTGCTTCTGCATTAAGAGTGCCTCCCTCAGACCATGCCAGTGTGGAGGAGTGCAAAATTTTGCTGACTTATTTCTCTGTAATGATCTTGTCACTAATTGCCATGTCTAAATCCAGCGTGACTGAGTGTTCCCGCTCTCCTGGTCGAGACTCTGGGCCAATCATGTCAGCGGAAACTCTGAAATATTAAACACCTTGAGCTGCTCCATAAGTATTGGAGGTACTCTTACCTTTGCATTAACAACGCTTAAGAGTACTGGGGATAATTAGATGAACTGGATAAGGCGTATAATGGAAAAGCGCTTCTCGAAACACCAATGATCTCAAAACGTTAATGCCCACAGTTTCTTCTTCACTGGCATTAGCATCATACTGAGATGTCAAATCGAATACTTTGCAGTATCTCGGAAACCCAGAAACATTCAGGGTATTTCCTCTGCCACACTTCCTTTGAAATATTTGATTGATGCGTCTTGTGTTGCCACAGGACTGCACATTCCACAGACGGTATGTTGACCATATTAAAGCACATACCGCTGAAGTTGTGGAGCAGACAACTCAGATGGGTCAAGCAGCCCGACCCTCCTGAGCTTCTGGGAATGGGCTCTTACCATTTCCATAGTGACCCCTGTGCAACATTAAGAGGTCTCAGCAATGTCTGGCTTTAGGATGTACAAGCTCCAGACCCTTTGACAGGGATATGTCAACACGGGTGTTAGTTTTATGTTTAACTTAAACTTTTGTTTGTTTGTAAATATTGTTCTAAATTTCAATTTGAAATATTTCCAAAAAGAAGTCAAAGGCAGTTCTTGTTTTATTTAAGTTCTTCTCAGATTTTAGTGAGTTATTTACTGAAATTACTTTTTTCATAGCAATTGTGTTCGAAAATGCTTTATTTTTATTTGCTTTTAAATTTAAATTTATTTATTTGCTTTACGTCTGAGGTGTATTATTTTCTGGATTGGGTAAATACTTTGTACTGTTAACATAAAGAAAAGTGGAAGTCAGTAAATACAAGGATACACAATATATTTAAATGAACTATTAAAAGTAACAAAAGAATAGTTTAGCAGTGATTATCACATAGCAGTATAATATTTGAGGTTTATCCGTTCATGAATAGTTTAATTTAAAAAATCTGCAGTATTCAGGCTGCATTCATTACCTTACAATAACCTCTAATGCTCCTATTTTCTGATGGTTCCACAGTATCACGAAAAAAGATTTTTCTCATGAGGCACACGGAGTATTTTTATTTGGAAACAAAAAAGGGGAAAAGCTGTCACTTTCTCATGCCTCTGTGCTGACTGCTCTGGTGACCCAGTCAAGTCTGGAGACAAACGGCAGCTCCAGAATGATGACGCATCATCCTGCATGACAGACCCAAAATGTGGAGGTGCCAGCCAGCGGACAATGGTCCTGCTGCTTGAGGGCTGGCTCTGTCTTTGTCTAGTTCTGGTTAAGCAGACTTACGGATAATTCCACGGATAATTCCTGGGACCAGTGGCTCAGTCTCTCCCACCGGGAGATCTGATTCCACCCCTCTGCCTGGAGCCATGGCCTGCCGAGAGCCTTTCTCCTGTCTCCCCAGGAGCACAGCCTCGGACACGGCAGTCGGAGCCACGGCAACAGTCTCTGAGGCTAAGCTCACCAGTACTGGTTGCCAGGCGCTAAGATACACACCCGACACACTAAGGGTATGTGTCTGAGTGGTCCGGGCAGGAGGGGGCGAAGGCGAGAGGAGAAGTCAGACTGGCAGTTGTTTTGAGTGACAGCTCGACTCAGCAACATTCCCCAAGTCTACCCAGCATTTTTTGTTTTCTCATAGAGTCCCGTCTTACTGATGTGTGAGGGGGTCCTCAAGTGTCTAAACTAAAACGAAATCCCTATTCTCTATTATTTACTCAGCGCTCACACGTTCTCTCTCTCTTTGTGCCTGCCCTCCTCCATTTTTCCAGCCTGTTTGCAGTGCGTTGTGCAGGGTGTGCAGAAGCCATCTCTCCTGCAGAGCTGGTGATGCGTGCGGGGGCCGCTGTGTTCCACCTGCGCTGTTTCACCTGCAGTGTTTGTTCCTGCCGCCTGCAGACTGGAGACCGCTGCGTCCTCCGGGAGGGACAGCTATTATGTGCCAGAGAGGACTACCACCAGTGTCTGGCCAGTCCTACCTCATCTGAAACAGGTACAGACAAGGCCCCCTTTCATGCTGCTCTTTGTTATTGATTTTTTTTTTTTTTTAGCAAATTCGGAATCCATTACTGTTTTGAATATTAAATCACAGTTTAATACTTCAGAATTGGATAAAATAAGCATGTTTTAGTTTGAGTAAATAGCTCAACAGTGAAATAAAAAAATAACCCACAATAATGATGGGTGGGAAAAGTCAGCTCTGCATTCCTGCAGGGGTGCTACATAGACCCAAACAAGATCAAGATTTGATCATGTAATTTATTTTTTGGATACGTGTAATTACTGCAACTTAACGTTAAGAAACAATATGATATAATGACTTATAATAAATAATATAATGTTTTATGACTGTGACTAAAACTACCCCTGGTTTTTTTCCATGTTCATGGGACATTAAAGAGCATTCTGGGATATATTGAAACCCCTAAACTCAACTTGAAATCAGCCCAGCTGATGTAAAGTGGTTGCATTCACAAAAAAAAAATAATTTCAACACTGATGGCATGAATTTTCCTTCTGTTTCACAACATTTGCCAGTGTCTTTATGTTAATGCTTTCAATCACCTGTGTGCCTATCCTCTAGGTAAAAGTGATGATGAAGACGAAGAAGTTGAGGAGGAATCTGGAAAGATTACGGGCAGAAGAGTTCGATCGGATGACCTGGAGAGCAAACGTCCCAAAAGACCTCGCACTATTCTGACCACTCAACAAAGACGGACCTTTAAAGCATCTTTTGAGGTCTCCTCTAAGCCTTGCCGAAAGGTAAAAGGGAAAAGAAAGATCTTCTCTATCACTGAGCGTTGAAGTTAAAACTGTGACTCTATTTCATGAGGACAATAACATACTGTACACTAGTTTTAGAAATTTAACAGTATTTGAACTTTACACTTATTTTATTCAATGTTAAAAAAGGCAGGGGGTCTGAGCATTTTACCAGCATGTACAGTGCAGATACCCATCTACCTCATACTATGAAAGAAAACCATTGTATCTTGTGTCACCTTTTCAGGTTTAACAAAAAAAAAAAAAAAGAAATCCTTCATGCAAAAAATGAAATGACACGGTTTCATGTATTTACTGTACATTATATCACTGTCCTTCCAGCGGGCACTCGGGTAATGATCTTATAGGTGACGCTGCTAAATTCCTCACAAACCAGAACTGACTTTAAAAATCTCAAAGTACATATTTTTGAAAAGAAGTCTATTGTTTTCATGAATTGACAGATTTGTGACATGGTACAGATTTTTATTAACCTTCAAATGACCTCCTCTTCCGTTTTTTTTTTTCACCCCCACATTCTGTCTTTGCGTTGCCCTCCTGAATCTTAATCCAAGGTAAGAGAGACCTTGGCAGCTGAGACTGGTCTGAGCGTCCGGGTGGTGCAGGTCTGGTTCCAGAACCAAAGAGCCAAAGTAATACAAAGTACACACACACACACGCACGCACGTACACACACCCGCAGCATCACGCGCTGCTAATAGGAGCCCTCTTTCTGCACTGTATTTGTAAGCCAGAGTGGAAATCAGCCTGGTTATCTCTTCATACAGGAAACTGATGACATCTCATGGAGAGATCATTGTAGATTAAACCCAATATTTCCTCAGAAAGTGGACTCGTGTGTGTCTGCCCTCTACCTCATTCTTGATACTTTACAACTCAGTGAACACACTCATACACCTGGGTGGCAGAGGGACTGCGGAGTGGGAGGGCATTTTTTTTTTTTTTTTTACAGTGGACCTGAATGTACACATGCTGTAGCTTTAATGCCTCTTGATGCATGTTTTTAGATGAAGAAACTGGCCAGGAGACAGCAGCAGCAGCAGGAGCAGCAACCGACTCAGGAGCAGTGTGAACACCCATCGCATCACACAGGTATTATTCATGATTTTCTTTGGTTTCAGTGCAGGAAAAGGCAGAGTTTTCCTTCTCTAACTGCTAGATGTATATTTTTCTTCTAAGTGATGGAAAACACTGTGACTAAAGATTTTATTCATCATTTTAAGTTATATTGATGAACACAAAGTTCACGTTAAATTTTAGATTAAGTTTAGCTTTTACCTGTTTTGAAGGGTTTCTTGACACATGAACATCACACAGTTAATAGAGTTCTAGAGTTAAAATAAGTTAATTAATTAACTAAGAGAACAAAAGCTTATCAAAAGCCATGAACACAGCACTGTGATCTCCTTTGGGTTTCCTGTGCTCCACAGCGCCCTCCCGTGGCAGTGTGACCTCTGAGATGAAGCGCCTCGGGTCCTCTTATGCTCATATTCAGCAGCAGCAGCAGCAGCACCAGATGGGCCTGACCACACTGGAGCAGCAGGAATGGGACATGGACCCCTTCAGACAGGGTCTGACCCCGCCTCAGATGCCAGGGGATCACATGCATCCTTATGGTAAAAGACCGCAGTCAAACCCTGAGGGGAGAATTACACGTTCACTTTATTTTAAATGCTGCGTTTGTTTCATAAACGCAAAATAAGGATCACGTTTTAGGATTAGATGCCGTTATTCTGTCATTTGAAATGTTACCTTTGATATTGCCAGTGTTGTTTGTTTCATTAGGGGTTACTTTCCGGATCAGCGCCAGTGTTTAATTCACTTAATTTTCTAAAAATATGCTTAAATTTAAACATTCGTGACGTATCTGAAATTTTTAGCTCGCTTTCAGAGGTAATGACAAGGCTGATTGTGGATGAAAAAAAAATTGTGTCTTTTTAAGGTTTCAAGAGCTTCTACGGTGACGTGGACAGAGACGCGCTGTGTCATATGGCTGACAGCGACTGCATCTCTCTGGGTGACTCCTCACCGCTCACTCCCATCGACCGTCTCTACTCCATGCAGGACTCATACTTCACCTCGTGAGGGTGGAGATCAGACTCAGTCGGACTGAATTTATCTCAGAAATGTGGTAATTTGGTGCGTGGACATAAAATGTTACAAGGGAATAGGGGTACACTCACAGTGATACCATGCAATACTATACCATATTCACCTCTATACAAACACGATTACACTTCTGCCTCTTATGCTTTACGATCTCCCAACAGTGCAGGCTCTTCAAACTCTCGTGTATGTGCATGATACAGTCAGACCTCTCTCATTATGTTCGAATGCTAGACCATGAGAGTAGAACTGCATCCACTCCTGTAAATAGCTGATTGGGTGTGTATTTGTATTTATTCTCAAAATGTGTGCGTATGTTGTTCGTCTTGATTGAATTAACAATAATCCAAAAATAATAAACATGAAACAGTGAATGTTCGGTGTAAGCTAAGTGCACGCCGTGGGGTGATTTGTCCAAATGAAAACGGGATATTCATGCTGAGGGTTAGATGCAGGTCAGTCCATCCTCAGTGCTTATCAGTCCAATCTAGGTGACAGGTCAGTGAGACATCTTCTCCTGGCTGTTGAATGGATCGTCAGATTGTAAAATGCTGGGCTATGACAGCCATATGGGTCAGTGGCAGGTAAGCATCACATCCACGCCGCCATCATCAACGCTCACATTGTGCTCCTCATGGTCAAAGGCCCCTGCTGCATTTTTCTGCCTTTTCCTTCCTTCACTCAAAGAGGATGGTGGAAAGGAGGGAGGCGGGAGGGAGACGACCACCCAGGCACTGTGCCCAGCTGGAATGCACCAATCATGGGAAGGGAGGTTGCGAAAACCCAGGGAGGGGGCTTCAGACAACGGAGGGGCTGAAAGCCGTGTCAGGGGAGAATGTCCAGGGTGACACAGAGATATGAAGCCCCACTGTATGGAGTGCCTCCTTGCCCCAGCCGTGAACCCTTTCCTGGACCCGTCTCATATTTCCCACTATGAAATCAGACCTTGCACAGCAGAGAGCTCAAGTCAATGGTCAGGAACAATCTAACTGTCTGTCACCGTAGTACACTACTGCCAACCAGAGCTAAAGAAGTGAGCAGCAGAGTATACCTACAGTACAGTATGTGTGTGTGTTTCTGAGTCGCGTTGTATCTGTTTCTGTATCTGCTCCGAGTGTCTGCTGGCATGTGCGTGTGTTCACGCTCATGTGTTAGGAGGAACAACACTCTTTGTTGTGGGGCCTAACTTAACATAATATATTCCTTGTATCTATAGGTGAATGAAAGGAGGGGGAAAAAGCCTTAAATATCAGGGAAGAAAGCCAAAGGTAGTCAGCTGGGGGAGTCTTTTGCCTTCTTGTGTGCAAATCTGTGTGCGGCTGGCATGCGTATATGGCTGCCAAACAGTGGGTGGGAAGACCAAAAAATAAATAAATCAAACCGTGATCATACGGTCACAGCGGGTAGCAATAACCTCATTATTATTCCGATGGTAGCCAAACAGTTTCCTGTCAACAGTTTGGTTATTTATTGCTCTCTTCATGCCAACCACAGGCCACAAACCCTCTGTCTTTTAACTGCTGTAATTGGCTCCATGCTGTTGCAGTGCCAAGACAGATGCACACGCTTTGCTGAAGGTACTCCGAAGGATGCTTGCAGATCATATAGAAAGTCTGTTTTTTCACATAGACAAGCAAGATTTTATACAGCAGAGACGGTCATACCATGGAAATTTTTGATTTCAAACACTGGATTTACATTTTTTTTTATTATTATTATTAACCCCAAATATGAAACACATTTCAATATTCGGTGTAGTGGGTGGGGGGTAGCCATTGTGGGATCAGTGCCCAGTGTGACACTTTGAGCAGAGACTGATAATGGATTACCTCCTCACCACTCTGTAATATGAGCTTTCTGGTCTCTAAATGTGCTTAACTGACACTTATTGGCAGTTTGGCAAGCCGAGAGATTTCTGGGAACATCCCCAATTGACCCGACAGCATTCAAATGCCAAATGTGGGCAAAATAAGTTTCTGGTGACGACACCTGACAGGACAGGGTCATTACATATTGTATCACATGACACTGGATATAGCTGTGAGAATGCCAGCACTAAAATGGGACAGAGTGAGTCAGCTAAGAGTGAAAATGAAACAATGAAAGAGACAATGGTTATTTCAGAGTTTTAATACTTTACTGATATGTAAGCAATTTACGAGCAGGGTCCAATGCAATAGCTTTAGATACGGGTTGTGTCTGTAATATGAAATGCTATGGATTAAGTGTGAAACAGCAGATACAATAACTATGGAGCTTCTCATAATAATTATAGCAAGCATCAAGTAAAGTCACGTCTCAAAAAAGGAACAAAAATCAAAATTCAAATGCTGGATTCTCTCTCTCTCCCCATGTCGGGACATCAGACACAAGCTTATTCCCTGCAAAGATGAAAACACAGAATTAGAAGCGCACTCACCGTGCTACACCGCGCCATGTGTGTGAATATGCATCACTACGGTAGTGCGGTCTCACCTCTTTTCTTAAATTGTGTCATGATCAACATGGCCAGTCCTATCAGGAGGAGTATCACAACAGCAGTTCCTGTCCCTGCACCAGTATATAGCAACATGGCGGTCCCAAACGACATACCTGGTGTAGGATCACGTAAAGATTTCAGTGAAGCTTTAGGGAATTGTTCTCAGTGTACACCTCATGACCAGCAGATGCCATTATTTTATAGTGTAAGTGGATACCACAAAGTAGATGTCGACAGCGAGTAAGCGAAGACTCCTACCTCAGAAAATATTGCCATTTATAAATTAAGGGGGGGATAAAATTTTAAGTTACAGAAAATGATTGACCTGTGCAGCTGGGCAGGCTGTCACTCCAAATCCCAGTGGCAGAGCAAAGTAGCACTGCTGTGCCATTCAGGGTGAATCCATCCTTACAGGTGAAAAGGCATTCAGAGCCAAAGCTGAAATTACCCAGAGGATGCGAGCAGTTCATAGACAGGACTGAAGAGAAGGCTCTGATGGCCTTACACCGCACAGCTAAAATGGACAGAAACTGAAGTTACATAACATCCAATATAATGTAATAACATTAAAAGTATTGCTATGCGCTCACGCTGGCAGGTTGGTAGATGCTGACTCCATTGGCCCGATGTGTTGCAGGTCATAGAAGATGTTCCTTTCAGCCAGAAACCCTTACTGCATTCAAAGTCACATTGTGAGCCATAACTGAAAGGAGAGTTCAGATGGCTACAGTTCATCCTCCCATGCTGTGGTGCTTTGGCCAGTAGGGGGCATTGACGTGCTGTAGATAACATATGTTTAGTTCAGCCTCGCTTTGAAATATATTGTGGTGTTGAGAGACGACTTAATGTACGGGTACGTGTAAACCCCCATATCCTGCCACACAATATGAAGGAATATATATGAAGGGCAGGTTTTTTGTGTCTTAGTTTCCTACCCTGACAGGCTGGTATTACTCTGCTCCATGCACCTGCAGAGGTGCATTCAGTGTCAGCAGTCCCAGTCAGAAAAAAACCGTCCACACAGGTTGATGTGCATCTAGAGCCAAAACTGAACTCACTATGAGAATCAGAGCAGACTAACGACCCATGAAGAGGAGGGGTGAGAGGAGGACATCTTTTAGCTTAAAAAAAAAAAAGAGGGAAAGGGTAGAGAAGCACAGAGCAAATTAGTAGCTTTACTTAACAAAAAAGGTGTAGTTATGCAATGTAATTCATGAAAATAGGAGTTCATCTGAGTGTTTTTGATACACTAGATATTGATACAAAGAGTGTTTTTACCAAAGCAATTTGGAACGTCTCTGTTCCACGTGCCCTGACGTGTGCACTCTGTGATAGCTGTACCATTTAGAACAAAACCCTCTTCACATGTTGATGTGCACACAGAAGCAAAACTATACTCTCCATGGGGATTGGAGCAGGCTAAGGAACCATGAGAGGGTGGTTTCAGAGTGGGACATTGCCTAGCTGGGAAAGTTATAGAGACACAGAGGAAACAAGAAAAAGCAAAGGCGTAGTATATAAACCATTAAATTAAAAGCTTATATTTGAATTTACAATCACTCATTAATGATGAAGGGGTTTTTCCTACCCAGGCACTGAGGGATATCAGCGCTCCAGTGGCTCTGAGAGGTGCACTCAATGTCAGCTGTCCCATTCAGCACAAAACCCTCCTTGCAGGTTGTTGTGCAGTGAGAACCAAAACTGAACTCCCCATGAGGACCAGAACAAACTATAGAGCCATGAATGGGAGAGTTCAGTGGGGGGCATTTCTTAGCTGGAGGGAGAGAACAGACAGGGTGGAAGATCAGCAATACATTTATAGATAAAGTAGAAATTGACCACTGTATAAACCTTGAAATTACAGTCCAAGTTCCTGTGTTAACAGATTGGGATGCATGCATTAAGCATGTTTTTACCTAAGCAATATGGGATGTCTGTGCTCCAAATGCTCATAGAGGTGCACTCAGTGACAGCAGTGCCATTCAAGGCAAAACCTTCATCACAGGTTGTTGTGCAACGAGAACCGAAGCTGAACTCCCCATGAGGACCAGAGCAAACTACAGAGCCGTGATCAGGAGAGCTCAGTGTGGGGCATTCCTTAGCTGGACAAGAACAAAGGGAAAGATGTACACAATGTTTAAGTTTGATTTAGTAAAGCATTGTTGTAATGCAAGCTAAGCCATTAATTACGAGTTTGTATACTGATTGTGTGTTAAAATGCAGATGTTTAGCATGTTCTTTACCCAAGCATGGTGGAATATCTGCACTCCACATGCCCAGGGAGGTGCACTCAGTGCTGGATGTCCCATTCAGCAGAAAGCCCTCATCACAGGTTTTTGTGCACCGAGAACCAAAACTGAAGGAACCATTTGGGTCAGAACATGATATGGTGCCATGAGGAGGGGAATGAATTGGACTACATCTCTTAGCTTGAAGAAACAAAGACATAAAAACAGACATAAGAAGAGACCACTAAAATACAAACTGTGGTGCACGGCATTTAGTCATCTGTGGTCGTACCCTGGCAAACTGGTAGTGCGTGACTCCAGTTACCCTGGGAAGAACATTTTGTCACATTTGTACCAATTATATCAAAACCTTCTTCACACTGAAGAGTGCATATTGAGGTGTAGCTGTGCTCTTTAATAGGGTCTTGGCATTGCATGTCGGCATGGGGTGGTGCCTGAAGACTGGTGCACTGCACCACTAGAAAAGAAGAAACACTATTATTTCAACGTGGCAGCATGCAACTTTTATTTATATCCAGAAAGCTTGTGTTGCGTTGTGGTGCAGCAGAATAGTATATAGTGACACACCTGTGCATGTAGGCGTAGATTTGCTCCATTGTTTCGAGGTCAGACAGGTGAGTGGCTCGTCCCCAGTTAAATAGTAGCCCTCCTGGCAAGTGAAGTTACACCATGAGCCATAGGAGAAAGGCTCCAGAGGATCCACACAGGTCATGTTGCCCATAACAGGAGAGAAAACGGGGGGGCACTTTATCACTATGGTGGGACACAGATATCAGTCACACAAAGTTCACATAATGCAGATCAATGCTCTTATGTAAGATGTCAGTTTGAACAACTGTGTGTTTTGACTGCACTTTAGTAAACATAGCTTAAGCATGATGTAGAGCTCTGAATAATCACGCTGAGATAATTTACAGTCAAGAAAAACAGTTTACTGCCTCGCATAAAATCACAATGTTGTTTGTCCAGCACAGACATAAATGAGTGTGAAGCAGAGCGATGACAGGCATGACCCGAAGCTAATCTGCTGCAGTGTCCAGACAGGATGGGAAAGCGCACTGAGGGCAGTTATGCAGAAGCATAACTTGAACGTAAATCTGTTAACAGGGTTCACGTATTACACAAGGTCTGTGAAAAGCAGCAGTCAATAGTATTTCACTGAAGTAATAATCCAAAAGGAGGCTTCACAGAAACACACACACACACACACACACACACACACCCACACACACACACACACACACACACACACACACACACACACACACA
>JAVDPK010001650.1:505448-570446 GCA_034780415.1 Cichlasoma orientale
TTGCCCCCTCCAATATGGCGGTGACGTAGGCATACGAGTCAGCGATCAATGCGGTATCTATGTATATATATCTATGAGTAGACCTCTGCACAGTTTGAGAGTCTACGGTATTTTGCGTAAATCTACACTCGCAATGGCAGACGCTCTGGCTAAAATCCCCGATGTAGAGATTGATCCAGAGGGAACCTTTAAGTACATACTGGTCAGAGTGAAAGTGAAAGATGGCGATGTGCATAAAGACATTGTCCGTGGCACAAAAAGTGCAGAGTATCACAGTAAGTTTTTACAGTTTGCTTAAAGAGGAGCGTGAACTCAGCTCGAGAGATATCGTGCAGACCAATGACTGTTGGTGCAGACCAAAGCCTGCGGCATGCAGACTTTTATGCAGTGTTGTCTCATTTCAGGGTTCTTTTGGTGGATCCTGCAGGAGTGCATTGCGGAATAGATACTGTGCAGAGCAGAGCAATGAAATTCATGCCAATCTTTTAACTTGAGACGACAAAATTTCCGTATTTGCCACTTGCCTCTAATTGTTTGTTTTTATTCTATTACATTTTTTTGTATTGCAACTAAACCAGAATCTAAATTTCTTCTAAACATTTTTCATTAATTTTCAGATCATATATTTGAGAAGGTCAGCCCTGCTGTGGAGGCCTTGGGGATGGAGTGTAAATGCCTTGGAGGAGGGAAGATAGAGCACAACAACCAAGAGAAAAAAATAAGGGTGTTTGGAGAATCTACTGTAAGTTCATTAAAAGCTGAATCAAAAACCAAATAGTTGTAGTAGTATCTACTGATGTCACTTCTGTCACTCACTCGCAGGGCTTTGGAAAAGCTGACCATTCTCTTTCTGCGGAGAAGCTGAAGACTTTCTTCAGTGACTATGAAATCACCTGGTCCGATGATAAAAAGTAGCCGTAAAGCTTCATAACGGTTAAAATGTCTGCCTTTATTTAACAGTCCCATTATAGAAACCACATAATGATGCTTTGACTGTTCTGTAAAGTGAACATTCAAATACAATACTTACTCAATGAAAGCACAAGTTCTGTTTCTGTGCCTGTTTTTAAATGAATGTTTTAAAAAACTTCAAACATCCCGAATTTAACCATCATATGAACTGCTATTTTTCCTTTCCCCCCCCCCCCCCCCCTCATTGGCTTCAGTTGAATAGGAGTGCATTTGCCAAGCGTAAAGTCCATACAGGAAAGGGTGAGCCACTTGGAATCACAGACATATCCTGTTACTCAGGAGGGAAAGTTTATTGTTTGGAACCCCAAAGACAGATAACAAGCACTTGCTTTCCACCCGTGGTTAATCCTTTTAATTTCTGTTTAATTGCAAATAATGATAGCCATCAGACAAAATCTGCACCACTGTTTCTAAACAATACTGTAATAATAAATAAAGCCCTGAAATAATCTCAAATCAAAAGACTAACAAGGATGTAGAGAAAGGAAATGGCTTTAGCTGCGTCGTGTTTTAACAGTGACACACACCATTTTGAAAAGTTCTTCCACCTCCAGCATTTTATGGCTTTGGGCGAGTTTAAATTTCACTTTTACTTTTTGCTATTAAAACTGCACTTGCAAAAACCGTGGTAAACAGGTGTCTCTTACATCATACCATGTGGTAATGTTTAGCAGGTACAGTGTTTACTATGGTTACCTTCAGTTTGTATGTCTGCAGGCAAACACTTGCTATTTGGTACTTAGTAAAGGTAATTAGATTTACAGGTTCTGGGCCATTAAATTAAGGATAAATTGAAGTTTTAATTTGATGATGGCACTGTGAACCTTATAGTGTTGTTAAGCAAATCCCATGAGAAAAAATAAGACTCATTCTGAGGTATATTCACCTTTATCAGAAAGGAGAACACAAGAGGGCCAACATTCTCACCTGTGTTGTCAGTGAGGTATACAAATGACTTTACAGGGTAGATTGACTATTGATTGTTAATGACCACAGAAGCTATAGATGTTTACCACAAAATACTCTGTTCCCATGAAATCCAAATGTGAGTGCTGGGCTATAATCTCCAATCACGGGTTTTTCCCGTGATTGGGTTAAAAGCTGCTAAATGTCAACAATGGCACACCTTCCTGTTTGTACTTTCCTTTTCACTTTGACTCACTGGGTGCTCAAAGAGTCATAGAGAAAACATTTACAGTAGATTGAGAGTGCCGTGTTACTTTGCAGACAGGAACGGAATTGGCTCATGTCGACACTCTGATGAGACCTCTATTCTTGACTTTCATCAGCAGCGGACTTAAAAAAAAAGATGCTGGCTGAATTCTGCCAGTTACCCCATGACCTTCAAAAAAGAAAAACAAAAGCCATCTTCCTTCCACTTTCTATCTCAGTCCACAGCCAGTTTCCTCTAAGCCGATAACCTTTCCTTTATCTAGGAACAGGGAGGTCAGCATGTGAGGTAGGAGACCCAACATGAGACTCTTC
Organism: Cichlasoma orientale; assembly: GCA_034780415.1. NCBI lineage: Eukaryota > Metazoa > Chordata > Actinopteri > Cichliformes > Cichlidae > Cichlasoma > Cichlasoma orientale. The sequence goes on from JAVDPK010001650.1 coordinate 507,906, forward strand.
TTGTAAAATGCATAGTTTACAGTAAGTAATTAGCAAATTCTTTATAATCCTATTAGGGGACATCATCATAATCTTCCCATTGTTTTTAATCAAGAAAATATATATTTTTAAATGTATTTAAAATTACTCTATTTAAATGTGTGTTGCTTTTAAGGTTTACTAGATTGTGAAAGTGTCTACTTTACTTAGGAGCCTCTGGGATTGCAGATGCTGGTGTTTTGTTTAACAAAAAAAAAATCCAGAGCTTCAGACACATTTGTTTTCATTCATTTTTGCTTATGCAGTATTTTTTTTTTGCAAACAAATTTTAATATTTGGCTGGAATTGACTGCAAAGCCTTAGAGAACTTCAAGAGTGTGAAAAACAAGCTGTAGAGCTGCTGCACTTTGACCAAAACTGTGGGCCAGGTAAATGAAATCGGTTTATTTTGGGGACACTGAAATTATGGGGGGAAAATGCTTCTCACAATCTTGTAAAAGACAAACTATGACTGAATTCTACAGGACTTAATACTGGTGTTCTTTTGTTTTTTTAACGTTGACATAGTAGTAGGGGAAAACTGCCGTACTGCCAGTGTCCCAGATATTTTTATACTTTCAAGTACAATTCAAGCAACATGGAGCCCTGTTTCCTGAACAAGAAGGGAGTCTTTTCCTGCAGCAGCACCGGCTCACACCTATGGTGTTGGGAAAAGAAGTCACAGTAGCAGTGTGGGTTCACATTAATGCTAGATCTTATCTGCAAAACAATGGCCAGTACTCAATCAGAGTCAACAGAAATTCCGATGCTTCAGACGAATAGAGTCATTTTTTTTTTAACTTTAGATATACAGCCGCCACATTTCTAAATATCCAAGTCATTTTCCCTAATAGCTGCATGTTTGTATGGTGAAATTAAAATACAGCAGATGTAGCTATAGCTATAAATAGCTACAGCGCAATGGCTACAAATACCTGGAAAAATTCAGATTTTTGTTTTCCCATGATGGCCAGTGAGTTTGCCACTGGCACACAATACATATATTGTAGCAGTCTGGGAAAATTTAAGAAGAACTTGTTACAGATAACTTGATTTTTTTCAATTTGATGAAGTAGAAACTGCTTCTAAAGAGACATAATCAAAACACTTTAGGGTATTATGTATCCTTCAGGCTATATTTACTTTAAATAATGGGTCTGGTCTAACTCCCTTTGCCATATAACTTTGATTAGCTTAATAACATCACTTTATTTATGGAATGTGTGGCATATTTTATACCATAAATCACTATAGCATTGCTACCCAAATGGAATCTGGTGCTTTATAAATATAAGCATCTGCTTACATGCTTGTGCTTTGTATTGGGCATATACAAAAAATTCAAAAACCAAAATAATTTAAAGAAAAACAATGAAATGAGAACACAATAACATAATAATTTAATTAATATTTAGATAACCAGATAACTTGTCTGTTTAAATATTTTAGGCTTACATTGTCTCTTTGTCAAAAAGCATGCAGACTGCTGTCATGCTGTCTGTGCTGTTGTTTGACCCCTTTGCAAAGGCAAATAAAACTCATAAAGATAACCTGGTTGTGTGCACACCTCAATTTATTTCTGAATTCTACAACACTCTCCAACTTTGTCTTTAAACCACTCAACCTGAGCTGTTCCTCTGATGTACTCATTTCTAATCTTGTCCATTCTGGTCACTCCCAGTGAAAATTTTAGCACCTTCAACTCCACCTCCAGCTAAGCCTCCTCTCTTTTTGTTAGTGCCACTGTCTACAAATTATATATATCATAGCATGTCTCAGTACCATCTTGTAAACCTTCCCTTCCACACTTGCTGCTATGCTTCTGTCACAAATTAACCCTTGACACTCCTCTCCACCCACTCCACCATGCCTGCACACTCTTTTTCATCTCTCTTGTGTACTGTCTGTTGCTTTGGATAGTTGACCCCAGGTATTTCAACATCCAACTTCACTGCTTCTCCTCCTTGCATTATCACTGTTATACCTGTCTCCCTCACATTCACATACATGTACAGTATTCTATCTCACTTCTATTGACTTTCATTCCTTTTTCTCCAGAGAAGGTGCTCTTCCACCTGCTCCCTACTCTCGCTACAGATCACAGTGTGGTCTGCAAACATCATAGTCCACGGAGACTCCTGCCTGACCTCATTTGTTAATCTGTTCATCTCCATTGCAAACAAGAATGGACTCAGAGCCGATCCCTGAAGTAATCCCACTCCCACCTTGAATCCATCTGTCATTCCTACTGCACACCTCACCACTGTCTCGCTGTCCTCATACATGTCCTGCACCAGCCTCACATACTTCTCTGCCACTCCTGACTTCCTCCTACAGTACCACAGTTCCTCTCTTGGCACCCATCCACAAAGAGACAGTGCAACCCGTTCTGACCTTCTCGATGCTTCTCCATCAGCCAAAATTGTGTTAAATAATAGGTCCATTTCCCTCTCTCCTGGGCATCTCCATACCTCCACAGGTATGTCATCTGGACCAACTGTCTTTCCACTCATCATCAGCTTCATAGCTGTGCTCAATTTCTCCTTACTAATCCTCTGCACTTTCTGATTCACAAACTTTTTCCCATCTGTCCTGCTCTCTTTAATTTTCTTCCATCTTCACCTGCTGCACATCCGTTCCAGCTCGAACTCTCTACCCAATCGATACAAGGTCTTTTCACTATAAGCCTTTTCCCTTGCCTTTGCCACATCTCTCTTTGTTGTGGGCCTAGACTCCCAGAAGTCCTGTCTACTTTCTTCATTTCTTCTGCTCAGCATATTTTTGTCTTTACTGACTTGAAACCAACTAGAGTCACTAAAATGACAGAACAAATGATGAGTATTTCCCATGCTGTAACCTTTTGTACTTGAAGAAAGACTTGCGTTTGTCTATAATAATGGAAGGTCACCTTGGGCAGCTTTTCTAATGCAATTTTCTTTTTAAAGGAGGCCATGCAAAGTCCATAATACAAGTTGTTCCAAAAAACGAGTGCAGATTTTTTGCCAACACTTTTATTCATTACATAAAAGTTGCTAAAATTAGGATATTTTTTCCAGGTGTTTTGACTGTATAAAAACTTTCAAACATTCAAAATCACCCCTTTGATTTCCAGCTTCAAACTTCTTTCTTAGCACTTCTCAGTCTGGTAACCTCTTCACCTGCACAACGCTACATCACCTTGTTAAAATAATGGCCTATGTCATTTTTTCCAGGTTTTTCAGAAAAGACAAAAAGCTGATCGAAACATCATAAACTAGATGATTTAAGCAAAAATAAAACTTTTGTTAAAAAATGACTTAGGCCTCTATTTTAACAAGTTTATGACTATTTACATACTCGTCCTTCAAGATTACCTCTACTCCATTTTGCTTACTATTTACACCATGGCTAGACAGCTTGAATCTACCTCCAATGCCCCTGGCTTTGCTTCCCTTCTACTTAGTCTCCTGCACACAGAATATATCTCCCTTACTTCTCTCCATCATATCAGCCAGCTCTCTCTCTTTGTAGTCCCTACTCTCACCTCCAAACTCCTGCCTTTCCTTCTCTTCCGCTGCCTCCAAACACGCTTTCCCCCTGTCTTCTTTTTTTATTGTCTTTGGCCAACAGTAGCACAGTTTCCACTGGTATGGAAATCTCATTCTTGATGATCCACGTTTGATTTGCCAAGATTTTATACCATTCGCCCTTCGTGATGCAATGACTTGATATCATTCACAAGAGACGTGCTTGACAGATTATAGGTCAACAAGTTATCAATAATATTTTGGAAAATACCGGCAATCATTTTTTTTGGCATAACACCCAGCACTATGAGCACTACGAGTGCACTTACAGTTGCCACAAGACACAAATGGATTATGGTTTATTTAACTGTGCTCTATCTTTTCTATCACCCTTTTCAATTTTCTCCCCTTTCTTTTTTTTCTTGCATTTTTCCCCTCAGTCTGTCAACTCTGGCATTACTAGAACACATGTATATGTATGTGAAAAATAACACATAAATACATAAAATGACAAACATTAACAAGAGGAGCCTATAGAGAGTCTATAGAGCTCATCTTGGAAGAGCAAATATGTTTGGCACAGCAGTGCATTTCAGATCACAATTCTGCTTGCAAAATTTGCCAGACATGACAGGCTTAATAAAATAAAAAAAAAAAATCAATAAAAAAATCAATAATAATTTCATTGTAGGAATTAATATTAAGGTTTCACTTTTTTTTTTTTTTTTTTTAACTTGGTCTCTGAGGCGTCCAAGCCAGAGTTGTTATTTACAACGCTTTGCAATTCCGCAGGTCTCTTATTGGTTGAACGCTTTGAAGTCTAAGATTTTAACCAATGAGAATGAAGGTGAATGAGTCGCGTGTGTTGTAACGTCACGTCCGACTTAAACCACGGCGCGCGGTATGTTTCATATCTCACAGATGCGGTTAACTATCTGCTTTCTACATTTCAGTCGTTGAAAAAGTAAAATGGCAACACTTTAAGATTATTTGGAGCGCTGGCGTGATATTTCTTTTAACTCTGGAAAGAGGAGTTCGTCTTGTAATTACGGTAGGATGCGTATCCACACAAAACATGTCAGTAAACACAGACGCTAGCTAATGTTTTGCAGTCGGTGAGTTCATAACACCAGTAAGCGATCTGCAGGGGCAATAGAAACTGAATAATATAATTGAGTCCTAGCCAGTAGAAATCCCAATAGCTGGTATAAACTATTCTTAACAGATTGTATAAGTGGAAATCTAAATCTCTAAAGTTTATTCCGACTATTCAAAAGTTAATTATCAAAATGTCTGCATAGCATTTCAGATATTTAGAATGCAATTTGGCAAAGCAGAGTAATCGAAGTAATGAAAGTTATAACGGTTCTTTAAATAACTGATCAGAATTGAATTGTGATATATAAAAAGGAATCTCCTTGACCGACTAATTGGTAAAAGAGCTAAGGAGTCATTTTCAGTGACTCACTCAGTGATAACGTGCATGAAAACATTTCTGGACTGCAGAACTGGGCTTCCCCAGATTTCATCATGTCCCAGACCAACACTTCTCTCCTGGACGAGGTGGTGCAGTGGAGTCAGGAAACCTGTCGCCAGGAGCTCAAGTCTGTTCTGCCAAAGCTCACTATATCCTGTCTAATGTTTGTTGTCTCATCCAAGTTTCAGTTTTGTAACACACACAAACACACTGAAAATAATTAGGTAAGTCATCCTGTAATACACTTGTTTTCCTTGACGGTGTTCACTCTTTGCATTATCAGTCTGACAGTTGGGATGATCACATACGTGAGTTTCCTAATTGCACATCTAATAATTACAATCTTTGGTATACCTTGTTGTCCAAATATGAACTGTTTTTTAAAAAAAATATGGCACCTTCACAGGTATATTGAAGATAATTACAGACATGTTCCTTCCTCATATTGGTTTACGAGACCTGGAAGACGAATGCTTCTCCAAGATATTACCAAAGGTATCCTGATGATTGCAAAATATAATGAGGACTTGTTATGTTTTTGATATAAGTAACTATTTTCTTGTGAATGACTACTTTATTTACCTAAATTTCCTGACAAATGTATTTGTCTTACTGAAAGTTTATCTGTCACAATTGCTTGCAGGTTGTGACAGTGTTTAACAGCATGATGAAAGAAGTAATGGACCAAGTTGGTGGACTTTCGAGTCAAAATACTGAACTTTGTACCTTACTAAGGAACATACTACAGGTATTGCTAAACAGTACATTTCAAAATGGTATAATGAGACCCATACAACTTTATACATGCAATATAATGTACATTGTTCTAACTTTGCTCCTATATGAAATCCTGAATTATATGGTGACAAGATCCTGTTCTGTTTTTCAGGCAATGATGCAGATAATTGATGCACTATCTGCTTGCGTGCATCATGTTGGCTCACTGGAAGATACCCCTGACCTGGATTCTATCCGCTCACTACCAGCTTGCATTCTGAAAGTTCTGAAAGAAACATTTCAGCACTGCAAGGTTGGTCTATTCAGTTTGTTGGTAGTTGTTGTGAGAAAAGATATCAAGTAAAAATGTATTTTTTTTTTCCATATTTGGACAAGCAAACACTTAATCTTTTGTAAAACAGTGCCTACCATTATAGATAATCATTACATATGTGAACACAACTTCCAAGGAAAATTGGCATTTTTAGTCAAAGAATTTTACTAATCTGCAGATGTGATATTAAGGTGGTAAATATAAGCTCACTCTTTGCCTCAAAAGCTGTTATTCCTGAAATGCTTGACCCTTGGAGGATTTGCTAGTATGCTAAATTATCTAGTTAAAAGATCCAATTTGGGTTTAGGTTAAGCTAAATTCAGAGCAATCTCTGCCCTCTTTGATATAATACAGAATTAATAGCTCTGTCAGCAATTGCAATTCCAGTGCATGAGCCTAGTGGTGTGTTTGCACAGTGCATATACACCAGCACACTAGATTGGTGCAGATGCACTCTCACAACAGAGTGAAACCACTAGCACATGCATGTAGCTTTTGTACAGATTCAGCACAGAAATCAATAAATAACTTAAGCTGAAGAGGCTTCATATCATTGATACCTAATTTAGAAACTCAAATTGAATTATTTGAAAGTCACCATTATTAGTAGGCAACATTTTAAGATAGGTCAAAAACAACAGTTTTCATGAGATGGTCTTTCTTTTTCTTGTTTCTCTAACTGCAGAAATTGTTTATATCTTTATTGCATGATTTTTTTTTTTAAATACATCTAGTGTCTTGTGAAGTCACTGCTATAATTGTATTATTTTTTAGTTTTAGAACATTAATATCAACCACTAAAGTTGAAATTAACATTAAAATAGGTCATTTAAAACTCAAATTCTTTGAAAATCTTGAGGAAAATGAATTTGAAGAAAACAAAATTGTTCAGGCATATTCTGTGTATTGTCCACAGGATAGTGAGGTGGTTTACTGCGGCCGTCTCTCCCTTGTTGCTGACTTGCTGCAGGGACTATTCAAGGAGGCTTATTCCCTTCAGAAGGGTCTTCTGGAGCTGCTAGATAAGATCTCTTTTGACAGCAGTGCCTCAGAGGAGGAAGTCTCTGATATTGTTACAGGTGTGTTCATTGTCTGTGCAGGTAAACATCACTGTGTTTCACTGGCAATTTCTTCATTTTTAAACCTTTTTTGCGCTCACATGCCTTAATGACATCTTCAGTTCATTTAACATGTTTTTCATCATCTTCAGTGATTCATAGCCTGCTGGATATCTGCTCTGTTATCTCCAACCTGGACATAGCATTGCACGCAAACACGTGGAAGTTCCTCATCAAGTTAGTACAGTTAATGCCATTAAGCATGACAGTTTATTTGATTCATTTTTAGTTCTAGGATGTGTTTAATGGTATGACTGTGTTTAATATTATGACTGTTATGACGGCCATTATTTTGTTCAGAATGAGCCTGAAGAACCAGTCATTGGTTGAGGAGCATCTACATCACAGTGACATCAGTAACAGCCTGTCTGACAACCTGCTGACCTCCTTCCACAACTGTGTGGAGCTGGCTGAACAGATTAAACATGCTGGTCTGCAGGTAGAAAACCACTATTGTTTAAAGAAATAAATACAAAACGAAGCTTAAATAAATAGAAGTTGCATGATTATTGAATATTTATTGCATTTGCTACCATAACTGTTAGACATTTAAGAGCAGAAAATTGTTTTTAGTAGCTATTTCTGTTCAGAAATGATCATATATAGAAAGATTGCTGCTCAGCATGTTTTTGTCTTTACTGACTTGATACCAACTAGAGTCACCACATTGACAGAACAAATGATGAGTATTTCCCATGCTGTAACCTTTTGTACTTGAAGAAAGACTTGGGTTAGTCTATAATAATGTAAGGTCACCTTGGGCAGCTTTTCTATTAATGCTCTTTTCTTTTTAAAGGAGGCCACGCAAAGTCCAGAATACAAGTTGTTCCAAAAAACTGCAAAGATGTGCAGATTTTTTGCCAACACTTTGATTCATTACATAAAGGTAGTTAAAATTAGGATCATTTTTTTCCAGGTGTTTTGACTGTATAAAAACTTTATACCAACTCATATTGTTACATTCTTAATTTCTTTTTAAAAAGTCAGAGTTGTTGAACACACATTTCCTCATTTTTATCTTTTTAACAGGAATTCAGATTTTTTCTAACCAAGAATTGTAGCTGCTTCCACCAGCTCTACCTTCAGATCATCAGGTGTCTGTTGTTTACATGTGGTTTATAAAATAATGATAATAATAATAATAAAATCACGGTTTATTTTTTGATCTGCTGTAATCATGATTATAATTGTGGCTGATGTCTTTCAGTAAATTCCCTCCCAGCTTGAGCACTCCAGAACTGCCCATAGCTTTATCTCAGGAGCTAAATGCAGCAGCTCTAGTTCCCATGGAGGCCTTCTTGCTTCAGCTGTTGCCTTTAAGACCTTTTGCTGAAGTTGTCCTCCAGGAGAACTTGCGTAAGTGAAAAGTTTATCTTGTTGGATGTTTCTCATGATACAGTAGCACAGTTGACAGATGCTTTCCTGTTTTCTTAATGTAATGGAAGAATGGCTTTTTAAACTCAACAATTTGTGGACTAATGACGTTCCACAGACTAATGAAAAGTATTGCATGTTAATTTGAATGTGAATTCCCCAACTGTGGAACTAATAAAGGCTATTTTATTTTTATCTTATATTACATGCTTATTGTCTTTACAACAGAAAACAATAGACGTCTGACTGCTGATTTTAATATTTGGTGTACTTTCTCAAAGCTCATGAGTAAATGATGCTACAGGGGGAAAAAGAAACACTAAAAGATGAATGATTTAAATGATTTTGATATTTCTGGTTTCAAAACTTCTGCTGAAAGCTGACCTCTGTTAGATTTGTATTTTACAGAGTTGTGGTGTGTTGAGGAAAAGAGGAAAAAACATTGCTCAAAAATGTTGATATGTTTCTAGATGTTTCTGTTACAAATTGTGCAACATATTGTCTGTAGGTTTAAATCCTGAACATGAGCTTCCTCACTGTCTGTTGCTGGTGAGCATCATGGGACAGCTGGCTGGCCAACCCGAGGAGGTGCTTCAGCTTTGGTACACAGGGAGTCAGTTTTCAGAAGAAAATCTTAGGTAATAGCGGCGATTTAATGAACTCTAACATTTTAAAACATTTAGTGCTTTATTGCACAACCTATTAGTAGTATTTACTAGGATTGTGAGTTATTGATGTTAATCTATTAATGACTTGTTTAGTCCACATATTTGTCCCATTTTTTTTTTACTGAACAGTTAAATTCAGCTCTAGTGTAACCGAATAATTATGGCTATGATTTTAATTTTTCCATTTTTGTGTTGTCCATTTATGTTGTTAAAATTGAATCCATATTGAGCTGTTTTTTCAAGCTGACGGGAACAAAATTTATTACTTAGCAGCCTCGGAAAAGGTTAAATGCATTGAGAAATCTCTGCTAAATTTAAAGTTGAAAGGAGCTTTATATCTTGTTTAGTGTTTGAAGTGCTTCGTTGTATCATCTCTGTCCATAGGCTTCCTCTCTTCCAGGCCATTTTCACTAGTTTCCGGCGATGCTGTACGGAGCGCAAGGTCCCAGTGCTGTTGCCGGGGGTGATGTTGAAGGGTCAGGCACAGGTCCAAGTCACTCTGCACCAACACATCTGTGTGCAACTCTGTGCCAGTGTGGCTTGGCTTCCCCCCTTATATTTTCCCGTACTGGTGAGGTCTACACCACAACATGCTGTGTTAAGCAATACCAGTAGAATGCCTCTGATACTGTTAGATTATTATTAGACTGCAGGGTAGCACACAGTCACAGGAAAAGAGAGCACTCCCTGTGTTAATTCTAAGGCATTGCGTAGCAGGACATAATAAAAAGAGGAGTTTGTGGTCGATTCAATGACTTCAAGGTGCCCAGGTCCTGGGGCATTTGATTAGTAACATCTGGCTCCTGCTTATCCTCTTTAATTCCTATGGAAGCAGAAAGTATTTACTTAGTTTTTCTCACATTGCTTCTGCATTTTGGCTTCATTTTTTATTAAATAAATAATGGCACGTGTAATATGTCATAACTTAGTCTTCAATTTTAAGACTTTCTAAGGAGCAGATTATTTTTACTATACCCTGAAATGTATAACCTTAGCACTGACAGAGGACAAACTTTCTTTTTACTATAATTGTATAATTTTGTCTGCAAACGTCTGTAAAGAGTTTGTGCATAGTTCTGATAGTACTAAGAGTAGATCAAACACAACCACTGCTAAGTAGTGAAACACATGTTTATGCAACCTCGTCCGCTTTATCTGACTTCCCCTCTCCTTTATCTCCCCTTTTCAGGAATGTTGCTTGGTTGATGCTGTACTTCAGGCTGACACTCAAACAGCTCTACTGGCAACAGATGTGTGGTGCTTTACAGCACGGTGAGAGTGAAGAGTAATGCAGTTTTCACTATTCATCATGGAGGTTTTCTCAGCATTTTCCTTTTAATAGTATGAGCAGTAGGTACTTTTTTCCCATCTTATTTATTAGTACAATCCTGTACAATATTTCATCATTATATGCAGCTGTGTCTAGGTCAGGGCTACTTTTTGGGCCTTTTTGTTTTGCTATGCTTAATTTTAGGCATCTTTAGACTCATTTCAGCTACTGATTGACCAAAGACTGCTTGTGAAAATTTAGTTTACATGTTTTCTTGTGCTATATTGAATCAAATGCTCATTTTTTTTTTAAATCTGTGTTGACAGGTATGAGACAGCAGAACTTTGCCTACATCATGTCCTCCTTATTGCTCAACTGGTAGGTACAGACCAGGAAAATGCAGAATACACAAACATTGATGAAAGTGAGAGGTCACAGCTGACAGTACTTTACATTTTCCAACCCACGAACTAAGCCCCTTCCAGAAATGCCTTTTCATTAATCTGATGACATTTTAATATGCCCGCTTTGTGTCTGGATGCACACAGTAAAAGTAAAAGCTGTGATCTTTGTCAGCGCTGATAATATTCATGCATCACTTTCAGTAGTGCACCAATCTAAATGCAGTCACAGTAATGCATAGGAGCACACAAGATTAGGACTGTATGTGTTTTCCTACATCTGGAGCTGCTCAGCTCACCAAATGACTTATTTTGGAGAGTGTCCTAAATACCATAAATACCTCACTCCTCCAAAAATAATGTCTCAGTTGTTAAAACAGGCACAGATTAAGCTGGGCACCACAGTGTGTCCTTTTTCTTACCTGTTTGTCCTGGTACCTTCACTCAGCTGCTTGCACTGTCAATCACCCCTCCCTGCTTCTCCCCTTCTTCTCGTTTAGGTGAAAGTGTGCGGCACTGAGTGTTACCAGTCATTGCATCTGGGCATGTTGCTGAAACGCATGGTTTTCCTTATGACGTCAAGCCACCAGGTTAGAATCCCAAGGAGCAGCAATGAAACATTTCATTGAATTATGAATTATGCTAGAGGATCAGCAAACACATATTTTTTTTTAACAGAAAATTATAAAAATTTCCATCATAAACAGTGAGTGTCTGAAGTTAATGCAATCACATTTTAACAGTTATCACACTGTTAACTGTGAAATACCAACTGGGATTATACATTAGTGGACCTTTGCATAATTTGCATATAAGTAAATTCAATTTAAAAGCCTGTGTTTTCTTGTTCGGCCTTAAACAATTAAAGGCAAAGACAAACATGTAGAATGCTGGCCAACAGAGCAGCATGGATGCTGCAAGTTTCTAAATCTTTACTGGAGTGATGAGCAGCATTCACACATTTGAAGTGTTTGGTGAAGAGTGCTACATATTGCTCTAAAATAGCCCACAAGTTGAGCTCTAGTCATTGGTTTATTTATATAAGTTCATTTAACCCTTGTGCCTTGCATGTAATTTGATTTCTTCAGTTTTTTTGTTTACACTGGACAGACCTGGTGCACCTAAATGTATAGTGAGGGTGCGCTAGAAATGCCTGGCAGAGACCCCAATACATGCGATTTTCAACTGCCACTTCCAGTTGAACTTCGACAGCATTCTGAGGGAGGTTGAGGACAGTGAGTCAGAATGGATCATGTACCACACCTCCATTATTGAGGCTGCCACATGGAGCTGCGGCTGCAAGGTGGTTGGTGCCTGGATTTCGTTGAAACCATGGATAAAGACTTTTGGTCTGCCTCGAAGCGATTCTGGCAAACCGTCAGGTGACTCAAGAGGGGAAAGTGGTGCTCTTCTCAGTGGTGTATTGTGCGGGTGGGGTGCAGCTGACTGCAACTGAAGGACACCTCGCCCATTACTGGAAGCAAGGTAGTAAAACAACCCAAGGACCCCTGGGGTGGATGAGATTTGCCCTGAGTTCCTGAAGTCTCTGGACGTTGTAGGGCTGTCTAGGTTGACATGCCTCTGCAACGTTGGATGGAGATCTAGGGTGGTGCCACTGGATTGGCAGACTGGGGTGGTGGTTCCCATCTTTAAGAAGAGGGACCAGAGGTTGTGCTCCAACTATAGGGGGATCACACTCTTCAGCCTCCCCAGGAAGGTCTATGCCTGGGTGCTGGAAAGAAGTGTTTGTACACTAGTTGAACCTCAGATTCAAGAGGAACATTGTGGTTTTGGTCCTGGTTGCAGAACACTGGACCAGCTCTTTGTCCTCACAAGGATAAATGAGTGTGTGTAGGAGTTTGTCCATCCAGTCTACGTGTGTTTTGTGGACTTGGAGAAGCCATTCAACCGCATCCCTTGGGATATCCTGTGTGGGGTGCTGCATGAGTATGGGGTCTCTGTCCCTCTGTTATGGGCCATTCAGTCCCTGTACAACTGTAGTGAGAGCTTGGTCTCCATTGCCGACAATAAGTCGGACTCGTTTCCTGGGGGTATTGGACTCTGCCAGGGCTGCGTAGCCAAGTGGCAGAAGGTTTCCACCTTGGTGGCCTCAGAATCTCATCTCTGCTTTTGATAATGTGGTCATCATGGTTTCTGGTCCTGTTGGCTTCATCTGGTGGTGGCCTCCAGCTCACACTAGAGTGGTTTGCAGCCGACTGTGAAGTAGTGCGTATGAGAATTAACACCTCCAAGTCTGAGGCCATGGTCCTCAGCGGGAAAAGGGTGGCATGGCCAGTTGAGGAGCCAGTTAAGGGGGTTCAGGCATCTGACTAGGATGCCTCCTGGGCACCTCCTGCAGGGTAGACCCGGGACATGCTGGAGAAATTATATCTCTCAGCTGGCCTGAGAATGCCTCGGAGTCCCCCAGAAAAGCTGGAGGACGTAGCTGGGGAGAGGGAGGTCTGGGTTTCTCTGAATAGGCTACTGGCCCCGGACGCGGAAAAAGATTTGATTGATTGATTGTTTGATGGATTGATTGACCCCCCCCCCCCCATGTCTGGCACCAGCTACCAGAATAGTGACACTTTATGGTTTTAGATGATGCTTGTTGATTATTCCAATAAAAATAAACACTTTTAATCAAAAATGTAACTTTGATAAAGAATACCTTCCTCTAATCTTAAATATGTTGTTGCAGATGGAGCTGGTGTCACATTTTCCACCCTCTGAGGTGGAAAACCTTCCAGTGTGGCACCATGTCCTCCTCAGAGCGCTTTCACAGGACATCCGTCACCAAGTAGTGACAAATGTTATTGGCTTAACGCAAAAAGTCCTGACTGACTGGCAGAATGGAGGCTACAAACTGGGACAAATCAACAAAGTGGTGAGAACAACCTAATTTTAAGAGCGTTAACCTGGCTCTACATGTTTTTAATAATATGGAAGAGGCTGTCCTGTTATAAGACATCCTTTTATAACAGGCTTAAACCTGTTAAAAGAAGGTTTATTTGTGTTAAATAATGCTGATTTCAATATTGAAAAACATATATATTTTTCCCATAATTGAGCCTATATTGTAGTATGCATTGTATCATAGCTAATAAGAGATTATATCAACATCACCCCTATTATTTTGATGACACTGAAACGCATAACATTTTATATACTAAATTATACATTTGCTAATGATGAGGAAATGGTTATTGGTTGTAATAAAGGTTTTATTACTGATCAGTAAGTCCATTCTCAATTCCAGGAAGTCAAAAACTGTTTTGCAAAATATACACACAACTGTCCTTGGGTGGGTGCACACACAACAGTGCACCCACTGTGATAATGATCACTCACAGCTCCTCACACCCCTTGGCAAAATGCCGTTTTTCAGTGTGCAGAAACAATGTTGTGAAAACAAAGTTTTGAGGAAAAGGTCAAAACCATGACCTTTTCCTCGAAATAACTAAGCACTTAATGAAAGACGGAACGGGCTGCAGTCTTCACAATAACCACATCTGTTAAATAGGTTAATATCTGTTTTGTAAAACATTGTAAAACAATTACTTTTTCATTGCTTGTTTATAGCAAACAACTATTATGTTTAATAAGCTGACAGTTAACGGCTGGTTATAATATATAATGTGTTCATATCCAACTATTTTTATTTTCTTTTGAAGTAACATTTTTCCCCCAGGTTTCATCTTTACATAGCATTATATGAATAATCAACTCAGACATTAGTTCAGTTTTTTTATATTTAATCACAATGTAAATTTCTGCTTGTTTACAGCCATATTTTAGTTTCCAGTTTGATACTGTCAGAATGATTAAACACAGCCAATAAAACAATGTAAGAAAGCAGGGAGAAGAAATGGAAAAATGCACACAAATATTTACGAAGTCCCTCCTGTTACCAGAATGCAGTTCTGATGTCTCTCCTGTCGGTAGTTCGAGGCCAGTCCTCTCCTGAAGAAGAGTGCGTGTTGTCTTCTGTGAGGATAGTCTCACAGCTTTGGTTACGAATGAGTCCAGACCAGGTGACAAACAATACAGATGCAAACAGACAGAGTAAAGGGATAAATACAAGATCGCTAAACTGTAACCTGGCATGCTCCAGTTGCAGACCCACCCTGTGCTCCAGTGGATGCTGCAGCTGCTCTTGTCACTGTCAGCTGTTTTAGTGAAGCACATTGAACCTCACATCATTTGTCAGGTATGCTGGTAAGTTTTCACGTCCACATTTAACAGTTGAGGAATGCACAATAATTTTGTTGACTGCTGTGTTATCCCAGGCTCTGGTGTGTCTGGATGCTGTGGCTTCTCAAAAGTGTGCAGATTGGTTACTCCTGGCTGCTTTGGAGTTTCTCTCTTCACTGGGGAAGATCTTTGTCCCGCCTGACAGCCAGGTAATAAAATGATAATTGTCTTTCTAATGCCTGCTTTAGAGCAACACTTTTGCTGCTGTCCTCTTTTAAAGTTGCTCCTAAAGTCCTGCAAGTCTCTTGAACATATATTACAGTCAAAATTATGATCACCAGCTTAACAAGAAGGGCATTCAGTAGAGCGCACCCCCCCACCCTAAATTTTCTATATGCCAATTTTCTAGATACCACCCAATGTTGTCATATTCCATCATAAATCACTAGATCACAAAGACTGGAACTTTACTTTATTAGTTTTTAAAACTGTAAAATATGATTTTTATATTTTTATGTTCAAATTTGGATCCACATGAACAAATAGTATATATAGTCTGGATGTATTTTATTGAGTTTATGTACTGTAATAGCATCCTCTAAAAAAAACAAACAAAAAACTCCTGAAATGAAGAAAAGTAAAACAAACATTTGCTAAGAAATGAAGTGTATATGTTTGTGATTTTTGTGTAGGGTTTGTAGTTCACTTTGCATGATTGTATTTTAAGGTAAAAAGACAATTATCAACAGTAATTATTTATACCTGAGTACAGAAAACATAACCTCCCTCCACCTGTCTATGGGTGAGGTAAATATACCCTTTACAACTCAACATTGTTTTTTTTTAACTTTTGTTTTTAGTATAAAAAAAATCTATGATAAGAAAAATAACCATTATTGTTCAAACTCTACATAAGAGATGTGAATAAACCATTTCTCAGTGAAATAAACCTTCTGGTTCCAGAGTCAGATTCTTCCAAAGCTGAGTAGCCTGTTTGGAGTCCTTCTGGCTGAAAAGTCTTGGCTGTTGCATCAGCACGCCCTGGAGGCCTTTTCTCAATTTGCAGAGGTATGGAAAGAACCCAGTTTTAGATGTTAAATTATATAATTTGATATTACAGTAATTTTAGATACTGTTAAAGATTAAACATAGCCTTGATGTATCCTTCTGTTAAAGAGTACAAACCATGAAGAGGTAATTTCTCAGAGTTTGTGTGTTGAAGACACCAAGACCAAAGTGGTTAATTATCTCAGCAAGGTAAGGGATATCTACATTTTATTATGAAGATGCATCTAAAATAAAATGACAGTGAATTAGTAGTTTGTTTTTTTTGTTGCAGACTGTGGATGTGCATGAAGATAATAAATCACGGCTTGAGAGGCTCAAACAGGAGACACTAGTGATCCAGCAACACAATGAGAAGCTGGAGTGTAAAAAAGAAAATGTTTTGAATAAACCTGCTCCTGAAGTTGTTCCAGATTCAGAGGTTAGTAGTTTAATTAAAATGTATTCAGTCTTTCTGAATATGCATGTTCACACAGTCTTTTCTGACACTTTTCAAATTAGTAATAGATGTGTATTAAACTACTTGAACATAAGGAGGCAGTATGCATTGCACAAAAATTGCAGAGTCAAGATGCTCATTTTATTAGATGCCAGATTATCAAAGTTAGCTATATTTTTGTTTAAATTCTGGGCCTAAAATAACCAAGTACTTGATGTTTATCACATAGATTGAGATTTCAATGAAGGTTTCCAACTTAACTTTGATTGAAATTCAATTTGGTGAGATCTGTGATCTTTTTAATCACAAGATTTTGCTATTTAGGTTTAAAGTGTAAGTGTCCTGTAAAGTACTGTAGAACAGGAGTTGTTATACAAGTGAATGTTTAATTCACAAGATCTGTATTTCATCCCTCTCAGCCATGCTTAAAGAGAGCTCGACAGGAGACCAGTGCGGAGCAGGAGTACGGCCGCTTTATCCAGACAGCTGAGAGTGCTTTAAAAGCACTTCAGGCTCTCATTGAGGGTAAAGCTAACAGTAGTGCACCACCTCCACAGTGGCTGGAATCCAGACTACAGGAGCTGCAGACCCTCCTAACCCACATCACTACAGTCAGACAGAAAACCTAGCAGCTCCAGATAGTTTTCTGGCCTCAGGACATTTGCTTTCTGTACAGAAATGCCGCAGACGTTTCCACACCTCTTGCTGCTGCTGAAAATGGTTTCACTCCTCTTTTTATAAACTGTGAATCTTTGTTCATTTTTTATTAAACTTATTTCTGAAACTTCAAACATTTTATTTATTTTAGCAGCAGCTTCAAGTCTTTCCTACTTGGCTCAGTATAAAATATACTGTAAAATAAAACGGGGACATTTAATACAGCAAGTTTGTTTATTTCACCATCAACCAAAAAGCTACTAATAAATTATGCAATTCTGATTTCACATTCATTCAAAGTGCAAGCCTTCAGTTAATCAAACCTGAATCTTCATGGAGATGCTGGAGCTTCCCAAAGTCCATCTTTATCTTTATGCTAGTAGGGGAAATTGGCACATTAAAAAAAAAAAAAAAAGCATAGCAGATGAAAACAGAATTACATTCACCTTTGATATTAAATGGCTTCTTTTGTCCAAGTCTAGCACCATCTGATAAAGAGCCGATCCTTCCAGTTTAAAAGCAATTTCTCGTATATTAACATACTGATAATAAAATGTCAGAATCAACAGAATATAAAAGCCTCATCCCATCCTGTTGTTACCATTCTTACTGCATCATGTTAAATGAGAAGCTACTGCCAGTTTACTGGACTGTTTGAAGTGGCACTCCAGATGTGGCGCATGGGTTACAGTTTTCCACTGGTTAAGTCTTTTACTGCAGATGGAAGTGATGCATCAAATGTATTCACCAGGCGTTATCCTCCCAGTTCAGGTCATCTTCATCTCCCCAGCCATCTGTTTCAGTCTTTGAGGGAAAAGAAGTAAATGTAAACGGAGCGATCGTCTACTACAACATACATTTGCAACAATCAGAAAATCTCATTCTCAGCGATTTCCATCATTGATGGACAGTCATTTTTTAAAGTTGGACTGTGGAGCTGTGTACATATTCGCACATCTTGTGTCTTCTGGCTCTTGGGTTCTTCAGACTGATTGCAGTTGTGTTAAATTACAGGTTGCAATAATTTCAAACGTTTAGTCACAGGATATGTGTAACTGAAAGGAATTTCATATAAATTAAGTAGTTCCCTAAAAAGGGTTGCAGCAGGATTACCCTCACAGGATGAAGTAAAACTTGTCTATGGAAAAAATATTCAGTTGTCTTTTCAGGCTTTCCTGAGCCTAAATTTAGATAAAGTACTACACTTGAAATCAACAAGACCTCCAAAAAGGAAGTAAAGTGAAGACATATTTGCCATTTAATTTAGCTTCAATTCAGGCCTTATAACTGATTGTACACAGATGGTTCTTCATATAAAAGTATCACAAAAGCAACAACTAAGAATCTGGATTTCTGGTTTTTAAGAGGGAAATCTCTGGCAGCTGGTAGCTGTGACTGAGAAACAATATATAAAGCATACTTTCACCAGACACTCACCTCAGTCAGGTCAACTGCTGCGAACTTGGCAGTGAGTCTTAAAGTATCGATAGATGAATCAACTTGCAGAGATTTAGTGTTGTCTGTAGATGCTGTGGACAGTCCTGCTTCACAGACGCCAGACTCTCGTAGTGACAGCAGTGCTGAAGATGACAACTTGATGTCCGGCACCATGTCTGCAAACAAATCCAGCTCTGGGTCTTGCTCTATCTTTCTCTTCACCTTGATCGTAAACTCATCCCCTAGACCTACTACTGAACTACTTGTTTGTGGCACTGTAGGTTTGGCCTTGGGGTTTAAGGGTTTGTGTGATTTCTGAGAGTCCCTTTCCTCTTGGGCCCAGCTATTGTCCCATGAGGAAGTGGCCTCCTTCTCTGAGTGCCGCAGTGTTGAGGTCAGTTTAAGGGGTTTAGAGGAACCTAATCTCAGTGGTACAAGATCATGTTTTGAAGATGGTGAAGCAGTGCCCCCTTTGGGTGGTGCAGAGATGACCGAGTCTGATAAAGGAGCTGTGGGGGAGAGATCTGAGGTAGGTTCAGTGTCCTCAAAGTCATCCCATGGCTCTTCTTCTGTGTTCTGATGTGTAATTGGCAGGCTGTTAGCTGGATCTGTGCCCTTAGAGGCCTGAATATGGATCTGGACCGAATGTCCACCTCTGTTCTCACTCTCAGGGTCACTCCAGTCAGGCCAGTCTTCCACAGTACCTTCTAGTCTGTCAGTCTGCTCTGGGCTGGAAGAAAGTGGGTCTATCTCACTGTCCTGACGAAACCCATTCAGAGGTAGAGACATCTGTCTACTGACATCTGCAAAGTATAACAAACATACACAATGGATCTTAGGTGTAAATGAATCAAGTTAATTGGAATTAATAATATAAAAAGGAGTGTTTTACCTGATACTGGTGTGATAACCCTTGGTGTCTTAGTATCCATGTGACTGAAGACCAAGCCTTCAGTCCCTGATGGTTTAGGGAACAAATTCAGTACTTTAGAGGGCTGGGCCATCTGAGGGTGGGAACCTCCAACTATATGGACAGGCGAGGCTAAAGAAAAGTAAATAAGATTAATGATATCCAGATGTTACCTTTTAAAAACTTTCATTCACCAAGGCAAAAAAAAGCTGCTGCTGAGAGCAGCTCAATAGCACTGTAGTTCAGATGAATTATTAGTAGACCGACATTTCAATTTCCAAATCCAGTTTTTCTAGTTTTAACTGGTACTGTCACTAAACCTGTAATCTTATTTGGCAGAGACAACAATGGTAACAAAGCATGCTGAACACACCTTCACAAAACTATCACCTACACTACCAGCATATTGCTGCAGGGTTGCTTCCTGCAATCCAGCATATAACATGTTTTTGTACTGCATATTTTTAAAGACTAGTTTTAAAATAAAGCAGTTTTATGCAATTCCTGTAAGCCTGAGCTCACTTTAGGTAGGACACCAAATATTTTGTATTGAATTACTGGATCCAACAATTCTGCCTTGTCTCCTTGTGTAGTAATGTCTGTATAATCATAATAAAGTTCTGTGAACCATTTTTGTCTGGTTTAGCTATACTCTCAAAATGTTACGCAAAACATCTTGACTAGAAAAACAAAGAAGTGTCTATCAAAAAAAAAAAAAAAAAAAGCTTATGCATTCCTCAATAATATTGATATAGCAGCTTTCATTGTTACTAGTAGATTATCTTTGCTTACTTTCAGGGGTCACCTCTGTAGACTTGGTAAAGTTAGGTGTGGTGCGTTTAAAGACCTTGGTTCTCTCTCCGCCAACAACCACCTGAGCTCCCAGCAAGGGCACCAACACTGCCAGACTCTGCAGCGTCATGGCAACCAGAGAATCATTGGTATCTCTCATTCCTAACAAAACCTAAAGAGTAGCAAACGAGATAATATAATTAAGAGATAGTTGCATTTGACTTATGTTCACCTCAAACTTTAAATTACATTAAATTGGTTACAATTTTTGGAGTCAGCTGTTTAACCCTGCTTTAAGCCATTACACTAAGATAACCTAATCTCCCTTAGACTGGGGCTTCCTAAGTATTTTTCAAAACATTAACTTATTCCTTAACCTGAAACACTAAAGTGTCCTTAAGTGTCTCAGTTTTGACACCCCACCTGAGGTAGGATCTGGTTTTTGAGTTCATCGTGGGAGAAAAACTCAGCGTAGATGTGGATGTGGCCCAGCAGCACGATTCGAATGTGTTCCTCATTGACCTTGTAGAGCTTCAGAAGCTGAGGAATCACATGCTTACGGTAAAGGGACACAGACAGCAGGCAATCTTCACTGCTATCACCACCACTGGGATCTGTCCATACAGGAAAATAAATAAGAGCATGAGCAGCAACTACTTTAAAGTTTAATATAACATTTGTGCGTGTCAGATACATCTCAGTATTTGCCTCTCTTTGAAATGGGGATTAGTAGATCTGAGTTATTTCAAGCAAATTTTGATCAAATGCCATCTCACCCTTCTTTGGCCTTAAAAGATGAGGAAGGAAGCTTTTTACAGCCATGGGCTCTGCAAAAACGAGAAAGTTGAGGAGTTTGGGGACAAGGCGTGTAGCTATCAGTTCTTCGGGGAGGCTCTGGACCCGGTCTAGAAGAAACCTTTATTATAAATAAATAAAAAATAAAAAAATTCAACCAGGACATTATGTAACTAGGGGAATATATAAGAATACAAGTTAATGAGAATTTTGAGTGTGGACTATATTAAGAATAATAATCTTTTAATCTGTTTGACAAAAATGCACTGAAACAACAAAGAACGCCACATATATGGACTTTTTTTTATGACAAGACCACCATATTATTTCTTACTTAAAGAATTCATTCTTTTCTTCTTCCGTCTTTAGGGTGAGACTTTTCAAAAAATTCATCACTTCCAGAAAGTCATTCCTGTTGACAGAAAATGTTTCCTTTAAGAAAATTATCCGAGTATGTACTGATGACTGCAAATCAAGCACGACCACACAAACCTGAAAAAGTCATGAGTGAGCAAGGAACTGAGTGGAGGTCGGGACATGGGGTCAGAGTTCAGCAGGCCCGCCTGCAGGGTCTTTGTCAGGCTGGCAGAGAGCTCCTGTGACACTGAAAAGAACACAATAAATGTATGATAACATACATGCATGACAGACATGACAAGATGAAATGTAATACTCAAGATCATCTCTACTTACCATAGCCATTAAGGAGAGGAATAAGAGACTCCACCATCATCCCAAAAGAGTAACAGTCCCGAGAGTAAGCATGTTTATCCGGAAGGATTTTAAAGCCCTCCACCTGCCAACAAAATGCTTCTTCAAAACCTGTCACCAAAGTGGGAAGTGCTCCTATTGGTCAATCATTACGCTTAACCTGCTTACCTGCTCTTCTGGAGGAACACAGCTGGCCTCTCTTGCATTCTGAATGCTTGTGAGAAACTGTGGAGTTAAGGAAAATGCAAAATTAAAAATAAACCTGATATATTACAAAGTGAGTCTTCAAATGTCTGGTCACTTTTTTTTTTGTAGATATAATTAAAAGATTTTCATTTTTAGAAACCCCACAAGAGTAGAAGATACAACACATTTTCTATCAAGACATCTACAGATCCCATTAAAATCAAAAGCATTTTTGCAAAGCACATCACAGATGTTGGCAAGCTTAAACCTCCATTCTAATGCCTAGCCTCACACCCATGCACCTATACAGTACATGCAAGTGAATGAGGAAAATTAAAAATTACGGTGGGCCTCACAGCCACTGTACAACATTATGTAGAACATTAACAGGCCTTTCTCTACTCTTTATCATCAGGCTCCTACAGCAAGTGATACAAATCCAAAATATGCCTGTATTAAAAATAAATGTTTGATATCACCCTGTGTTTTTACTTTTTAAGCTCTGAGAAATACACATCTTTGACAGAGCAGGAGGAGAATGGGAGAGTATGCCATTTAAATTATTTTATATTTGCTTTTAATTTTTAATATACTTTTTTTTTTTTTGACCTAATCTTGCTTTATTTGCCGACTGTTTTTCATTTTGTTCTGTAAAGCACTCCAACTTTGTTTTTGAAATAACAATTTAAAAGATTTGACACACTGACACGAGTAATGCAAAAGTTGTAGAAGACATAGACTGGGTTAGGATCCAACCAGACTTCTTACATGTCAGTGATATTTTTAAAATCACTTCTCTAAGATAATGAAGAGATTCAGTCAGTCAAAGCAAGCACATTATAATTGCTGAATGGCTTACACACTGCAGTTGAAATAGCTATATGTTTGCCTAAATCTTTGCCAAGCTAGCATTAGTTGAGTGGTATTACAGCCATGTGAAAAAGAACGTTTTCACAGGACTCTATGCAGTCCTGCTGATCAAACTCACCTGATTAACTGATCATCATCGAGTGTGACCATCTTTATTAAAGCAAAAGTTTTTTATTTTCAGTTTTGGAGCAATCAGGTGTACGTTAACACAATGTCAGAATTTTCCCAGGAGTGGATGTTCGGATTAATGTCTAAACTTTCTCCTGTTAACTATAATTGATCACATCTTCTGTTTATATTAGTTAGTTTGTGCTATATGTCACACTGTTTTCCTTATTTTAAGTCAAGATATGTAGTGTCATTTCTTTTAGGAATATTACTGCAGGGTTTTTCATTGATTTCTGTAGTCTGCAGGAAACAAAGACCCCATAACATGTAAGTCACGTACGCCTTGTCACGTGTATCCATTCTATAGCTTACTTGTTACATATATGGTTAAAAGAAGACCTAAGAATGCTGTTTTATTACTGTTGTAAAACTACGTTTTGTCTTGAAACCACGTGACTTTTACTTTGAAAGTTTTCAATAAAAACCGCAGCGGAGGAAGTGTCCGCCGAGAATCTACTTCCTGTCTGAATCAAGAGCGGAAGACTTTCTTCTCCTGCTCTTCTGTTTAGAGAGGCGGTGCTTTTCTCCCCGCTAGCGGACAAAACCTCTAAACTGTGTGTGTGTTCGTTCCTTGGTAATTAGTGAAAATGATCTGAACCCATCATGGATCTCCCAGTAAGTTCACCCCAAAGTCAGACCATGCAATGCTCGGAGAAATTGCAAAGAACCCAGGAGCTACATGTCAAGACTCTACAGGTCTCAGTTAGCTTGTTACAAATTAAAGTTTATGACTTAAGAACAATGCCTTTTGGACAGATGAAAACCAAAGTGGAGATGTTCAGCCATAATGCACAGCACCACGTCAGGCAAAAACCAAACACAGCTTATCAGCACAAACACCTCATCCTTGAGGTCAAGCATGCTTGTGGAGCGGGGATGATTTAGGCTTGTTCTGCAGCCACAGGACCTGGGAACCTTACAGGCATTGAGTTGACTATGAACTTCTTTGTATATCAAAGTATTCAAAAGTTGTATGTGAGAAACTCTGTCCAACAGCTAAAGCTCGGCCAAAGTTCAGTCATACAACAAGACAATGATCCCAAGCACACCAGCAAATCTACAGACTGAATCATGGGGTGTACTTAGTTTTTCACAGGAATGTAAACAGGCCTTTGGATACTTTTTTCACATGACTGTCAATATGTTTTAATTATACTTCTTACCTCAGGAGTTGCTTCAGAGAACTTGCAGACGGTCTCCATCCCGCCCAGTTTCCAATGGCCATCATCACTGACAAATACAGATGAAATACAGACGTTGTTGTGACTTGACTTACCCTGGTGGAAGAGGAAGACAAGTTAGAAACTCACGAATATTCACACGTCTAACACAGATGGATGAACAAACACCAAAGAAATAATGGCTACTGTAAAACATGAAACAGCACCTTACCAGTTTTCCTTCCACAGTAATACCTTGAGGACAATTTGTTTTCCCACCCTCTTATTTCTTAAAATCACATGCCTTAATAATCACGCAGAGACTATTTGGAGAAACACTCACCCTCTCATGCAGAAACACAAGTGCCTGCAGAAGGTCGTAGATGCCTGCACAGATTTCCTCTGGAGAGAGGCTGTCCAGCAACAGCTGCAGGGGTTGCACATGCTCTGTCACCAGGTGGATGTCACCATCCTGCACCGAACAGGACAGGAAACGCAGTAGACACGGGTGCCTCAGCGTCTTTAGGTGCTGCATGAAATGCGAGGATGATTAAAGAGATGTATGGCTAACACATAGTTAATATTTAAAAGATTCGCATTAAAAATAATACTGGCATAAGCGAGCAGCGACATCCGGACGGAGGTACACACCTTGGCAGCTTTGTTGACTTTGTCTTCATTGCCACGCTTGTGAACAAACACAGAAGCAGGCTTTCCATCCTGGAGCACCGCCGAATACATGGTGGGTCCGGAGGGCAGGGTCAGGAGCGGCTCCTCCAGGGTGCAGCTCCGCACCGCGCTGCTCTCTGCACCCATGACCGCGCTCGTTTCTTGGCCAGCCAGTCAGGTCATAAACTTAGCAAGCCAGACGTGATACGTGGCAGTGTGAGTGCCTGTCAGTAAAGACACAGACAAGAACACTTGTCAGAGTTAAGCTGACATACCGGTACCTGTTTCAGTGAACTGGATGTACCACTTACTGACACGTTAGCTAGCGTTAGTTGCCCAGCAGGCTAACCTTAGCGCTACGTTAGCAAGCTTGTCATTGCTGCCCTTGTCGGTAGCTTTTCCGCCTCCAAACAATCATGCCAGTCGAAGTGTACCTCTGATTTTTTTCAAGGGGTTTGCAAACTGCTATAAAAGTCCAAAATCTTCCCCGTTTGCTGCTTGTCAAATTAGCGATGCTAACGTGGAGCAAGAGCTGTGCTGTAAACAAGGACTTTTCCGGTAAAAGATGAAACCACAGAGGAGGGGATGGTACCCTCAAAAATGTTAGTAATTAGACAGTTGACTGATTTACTTAATGTTTTGGAACTTATTTTCAATAAATAAATGTTTAAAACCCCTTCATCATAAGATTGTCCATTAATAGGCCTATTTGTAAGCGCTGAATTGATACAAAATAACTAATACCCCTATTCTTTAACCTAATGGTTGCGACCAAAGTGGTGCGAGTTAACGCAAGTAGTCAGCGGAGAGTTGAGTGCCATATGGTGACTGAAGTGAAAATAGAAACTGTCACTACCTATCTGACTGAAACTCTAAAAAGCATACCGTTTAGGTCTCAGGAAAAGTGGGTGTGTGGTCCCTAATGTTCGTGTAACTACTACTACAACAAAGTTAAGAAGCTGCTGTCTGACTTTAGGGGACATTTAAAGGACAATTAATAATTATTCTGCTTTATTATAATGATGATGCGCATATAGGGACTCCAAATCACAGCTAGGCTATGTCAAATAAAACATCTAAACACTATTAGTTCCGCATCATCTGTATGGATTTATACATGGGGTATATGCAGGTAAAGCCATCATGAGATGTTAAAGCTAAAAGAATGCATTCCAAACTTTATTTCTATGTGTTTATAATTTATATGTTTCAAATTTACATTGCCTGTTAATTAAAACTTCCCCACCCCGTTGTTGTGTGGTGGTTAGAAATGTCACCTCACAGGAAGAAGGTTCTGGGTTCAAATCTCTTGGGCTTTTCAGTGTGGAGTTTGTATGTTCTCCCTAGGCCCTTTGGTGTCCTCTGACAGGCTGTCGGTCTGTCAGAGGGACAGACTGGCAACGTGCCTCTTGCTCTGTGACACTAGCCCCACCATGACCTTGAGTTGCATAAGCAAAAGAAAATGGCTGGATGTCAATACTGATTATTAGGAAATAAAAAAATAAAATAAATCACATATTCTTCATGAGTATAAATACAGAGTTCAAATTTACATTGAATAGAGAAAATGATATCCATGTTTATTAACTTTTCAGAAATGTGTTTCACAAACTAGTAACTTAAGGTCAAGACACTACTTGACTCTCAACTGTAGTGTGCTGGTGTGATGCACCTTGCTGTGAACAATGGAGTCACAGCACACTCTGCTGGGCAAACTCTGTGATGACACAACTTCATAATGATCTTTTCTGCACTATGTTCTGTATCTATAGACCAAAATGTTAGTCTGGCTCTGTGTGGGTAACATTGTTCTTTTATCAGTGGTGTAATAATCAGTAATGAAGAGAAGCTGAAAGAATGCTTCTCCTACCACCTGGAGTAGAGGTAATGGTACAACATACAGTAAACACACACACTTTGTTTAAAGAAATAAAGTTTCATTTAACAAGTGGAAAATTCTGCTGTTACCCTGTCCGGTATCTCACCTCTACTGCTTAAAACGCCTTACTGGTTTCCTCTTCAGGAAACAGCAAAGCCTCTTCCTAGCTAGTGATAAGTCTTCATGCAGCAGGAAACGAAAACACACCTTCCTCACAGGAAGCGACGGTTTTGATCAGATGTGAAATTGGTTTGGTTACCTTAGCAACTAACTAGCACAAACACACAAAGAAAAAAAAAATCCACCCACTCATGCTCAAGTTTTATGGTGACAGGAGGAACCAAAATGGATGAGCTCGGTAAGACAACTTTCTGCCATGTTTTACGTTCATGATTGTCTAGACTAACCAGTGGTACAAATTACAACTGAGGTTGAAGCTGTAAGTAAAATCAGGAATTAATGTATTGACAAGGTGACGTGCACAATCAAGACACTGTGCTCATGGAATATAATCACAGTGTCTTGTCTCAGACTCATTTATACAGCAGACTTTAAGTACAGTATTTAATGATGCAGTCCATTGGAAGCTATTTGTATGCCACTGTTCTCATGTCTTACCTCTGATTTGTAGTGCTTTACATGTAGTAGGGCACTACAAATCAGAACATATTGGAATTTTACAAGAAGTCGTTATGTCCACACACTGTCATGGTGAAATGAAATAAGGGAGAAGTTCAAAAAGTAAGCCTAAAGGAAATGAATTTATTTTGATTTCACAATGTCATAACATGCTTTCCTGAGGTGTGAAGATGTTGTCCGATGTTGATTGCACTTTCAAAGACACTGCCTTTAAGATTAACAATTTTTTTGACAGCCATACTACTTCTAGGTAAAACACGTACTCATACAAAAGCTTCCTGTTTCCTTAGGTATGTGGTTTACACTGTATGGAGGAGAGAGTTTGTGCTGTAATAAATGCCTCCAGATTCTTGCAAAATAATTACAAGTTTCACTTCTGCAATGTGGCGTGCCATCACTTCCTGAGGAAGCTGACTTGTATGAGCAGCCTAAATGCGCTTGCACCTTAATCTGTACATTGAGGTGCGCTATAACTCACGTCACAGAAAATATTTCACTTTGCACAAATGATACGCATACAGTCTAATAGTAAACAGCCTCAAAGAACAATCAGTGCGAAAAACAATGTGTGCCGTGGTTGTGCAAATGCTGTCCTGTATGAATATTTGGCTGCATGAGTATTTGGTTGCGGTTTACACAGTTATGGTGTGTATCCTGCCACAGATATGCTGTTAGAGGAGCTGGCCCTGAATCCGGTCGGTTCAAACGGTGTCCCCGAGAAAAAGAGCGATGCTGCAACTAATAAAGAGGTGAAGACAAAACTCATAAAACACGAGCTTGTACAGTTTTTGTTTTATTCCCCATTTCATTTGTAGATGAAACCTGAAATTCAATCTAAATAAAACAGCTAACATGTTAACATGCAATTTTGCTTCTTGAAGCACAGTAACTTTATTACATTTTGATTGGGTCCACAGGTGCCAAGTGATGTTTGTGCTGGGCTTACCAAAAATGACAAAGTCTCAGTATCCTCAAATGTGTACAGGTAAAGCTCAAGCTTGAACCCGATTCATATTATTGCTGTCTGATTAATTAACTGATTAATTTTTCTTTTTTTTTAAGTTTACTGTCAAGGCAGAAATATTTTTTCATCCAGACCACAGCCAAGAAGAGAACAGCAAATACTGTCAAAGTTAAAGCATTGCCACTCAGTAGATTCTGGACTCTATGTGTGCATTATCTGTAATGCTTTGCGGATTTTCTTAAAGTTTAAAGCATTTAGAATTTCTGATTATATTTCACTATGACTAAACATCATTATGGTCAGAAATGCAATTCAGTTGGGTAAAACGTGTCAAGAATTTCCCCTTAATATAAATTATTAATAATGTTACTGGATGTTAGTTTTAAATGTTAAAATATTCATGTTTTGTTTCTCTCCTGGATTTAGTGATGTTCCAACTCCTGTGCCAGCCTTTCTGGAACCTGACTCACCCACTCAGGAGCTGGACTCAATTTTGCAAGACCTGATGGGTCTAGCAGAGGGGGTCAGTTCAGCCTCAGTGTGAAAATTCATGATTCAAAATTATCAATGTTGGAGTTTCAATAATTAGTGGAATGATTAGATTATCAACAGAGGGCAGCATTGTACTAATGTCAGCCTCAAGTTGTTGAACCAATAAGGATGTTATTTTTAAACTTTAAAAATACTCAGATTAAATATGTAGATAAACATTACAGAAATATTTTAATTACAAATGTAACTAAAACTAACACTTATTCCTACATTTTTGTACCATCATTTAGGGTCCAGAACCTCCAACCACCCCACCGCTGCTTACACAAAAACAGTCCATGAAAAAGCAAACAGAAGGTGGACAACAGGAGAACAAGGAGAGCAGCAGCAGCAACAGTCCAGCAGGTTCAGATGCAAAAGCCTCAACCCAAAGAAAGAAAACAGATACGATAGATGACCTGCTGGGAGGGCTGAGCACTGACCTGGAGAAGATCGGCGTGCGCACCATAGCCAAGGGCCACTGTGCTTCCTGCAACAAATGCATTGTAGGAAAGGTACAATCTGGACCTACAGGACACAAAGAAGAGAATTTGGCACCCTGATACCAAATTGTGGAAATTCAAACAAGATGAAAGAGATCAAAACCTCTTGTTCCCTCTTTCACTTACATGTCCTTTTCTCCAGATGATCACAGCACTGGGTGAAGTGTGGCACCCTGAACACTTTGTGTGTGCGATGTGTAAGATGGAGCTGAGCACCACAGGCTTCTTTGAGAGAGATGGACGGCCGTACTGTGACAAAGACTACCATCAGCTCTTCTCACCACGCTGTGCCTATTGCAAGGGGCCTATTTTGCAGGTGAGGAGAACTGTATTCATTTACAACCATAGCTTAGAATAGAAAGTAAGATCGAAAAAAAAAAAGGTGTTAAAATTTTTCTCCACTAAAGTAGAAAAATTTCATGTCTTAATGAATTAATTTTGGTGGAAAATGCATACAGAAGATTAACAAAATACCAATTTGGAACTCTGGTATCTAAAAGCCACTCAAATTCAGCTGCCCTTATGTTTGATTTAAACTATAATTTGTTCTGTCATATATTACATCCATTTATTTACACAATAATCTTTTGAAGATTGGATGATGACATACAGTAGTATATAATCAATTTTTCTCCACATATCCCACATGTCATTCTAATAAAGAAAACACAAAACCATAGTGGGATTCTGCAAACATGCTGCAGACCAAAGTCATTAATCAGAAACTAATGCAGCTTCGTCTATGTTTCACTTTATGTGGTTCACAATTCGCATTTTTGTGTTTCCTGACATTTGAATATGTGAGATGAGACAAACCTTACTACTCCTCAAAGGAAGTAAATTGATGATATAATATTTCTGGCTGGTTTAGAACATCTTGACAGCCCTGGACCAGACCTGGCACCCAGAGCACTTCTTCTGTACACACTGCGGAGGCCTGTTTGGAGCGGAAGGTGAGAGATTTGTGCATTAATTTCTCTCCAACAGAAACCACAACTTCAGCAAATAATTCACTGTATCTTGTACCTATCCTAGGTTTCCTTGAGAAGGATGGGAAGCCATATTGCTGTAAGGACTTCTACCACATCTTCGCTCCCAAGTGCTCAGGCTGTGGGGAGTCCGTGCGGGAGAATTACCTGACTGCAGCCAATGGCACCTGGCATCCAGAATGCTTCGTCTGCGCAGTGAGCCTCTTACCTCAGACCACACACAGCTCTGGCTTGCATACAGGCCTGAGAATAAATGAGAAAAGATACCCGCACATTTGCTTTATTTGCAACATTGTGACCTCAACGCTGATGAAAACCATATGCCCGATGAATACTCTGTCGTTAGAAATGATGCAGATAAATCAAGGAAACCATATTCCTCACTGTGGGTATCTTTTACATTCTCTTCAAACCTATTTCTGTACGTAGCATCTGGTCAAAAACGATTCAATGTGCCGCTCTGCTTTCCTTAACATGAACGATTGTCAAATATAAAGTGCTCTCAGTAGAAATGCTCAGACACGAAGTAGCAACTGCAATTTAAAAATGTGTTCATAGTTTTTCTGGCAGGTATTGAAATATGAGGTCCATAAACCAGAACACAAAACACATCTTATTTCTTAATACCCGTCACTTAAAATTATAATTAACATGCCACATCACATATACAATACATCCAACTATAAATGTCTCAGGTAATCATCACAGCCACCAACTGCCATTAATGCAGAACCCAAACATTATTTTATACAAAGCAGGCATTATCAAAAAAGGTCAGTTTTACCTTTAACCTAAATCTAATTCCAGCAGGCTTGGAGGTCAAACACTCCACAAAAAGGATGAAGTGGGCACTGAAACGTGGAGACTTTTTAATCAACCTACTGATACAAATAAATGAAGCAGGTCAAACAATTTAGGACCTCTGATCTTCCTAGCCACTTTTTCTGTTTCACAGCAACAGTAGAAACATTTCCATATCATGAGTCATTAGCGTCCTGCAAACCCCAGCTGAAGTTCTACTGCAAGTGAAGTCATTAATAATGCTGTCACAGTGTTATTCTCATCACACATCCGCTACTCAAGAATTGCTTTATTTTGACTGTAATCCGTATGAAAACAGTCCAAAACCGTGATACATATCTGTTGTTTTAGTTTGTTTTTAAGAATCACCTGACACCAACGCTGAACAAACCAGCCTTTTGATGAACACAAGTGCTTCTCCTGCACATAATGGATTATTCCATTCAGGTGTTCCAAAGCTCAGGAGCTGTTCGTGCTGGCCCACTGTCATGGCTTTACTGGCACATAATAAATGGAACAGCGCCACTGCTGATGTTAACAGTTACACCTGCGCTTTTACTGCTACAGTATGACAAGTCAAAGTGTCTGCCAAGAGAAATGACTACAATCAAATTCAGGACCATATGCAGTGCCGCTGCTGTACATGTAGGGTCCAGTATGAACCGAAAACTCTGATAGTAAGACTTGAATTTTATTGAAGCTAATAAAACAATTCAGTCCTATGCTTGCAAGGTCTAGAAAATCAGTAAAGTTAACTATACACCATTAAATGTGAATGATTAAAAGCAGGGATAAGGTTAAATTGTTGGAAGATTTTTTTAAGATTATGCTTCTTCCTCCATAACACCATGCCTAACCCTTTTCTATCCTCCCTACTTTCTCTCTTCTGCTGCACAGGACTGCCTGAAGCCCTTCACTGACGGCTGCTTCATGGAGCTGGATGGCCGTCCCCTCTGCTCGGTGCACTTTCACTCCAGGCAGGGCACTCTGTGCGGTGGCTGTGGCGAGCCCATCGTCGGCCGCTGCATCTCTGCTATGGATCGCAAGTTTCACCCCGAGCATTTTGTGTGTGCCTTTTGTCTGCGGCAGCTCAGCCAGGGCATCTTCAAGGAGCAGAAAGGGAAGCCGTACTGCTCAGCTTGCTTTGACAAACTCTTTGTCTGAGACAAAGTGTGAGATATAAATAATACAATAAAAACAAAAAAACCATTCAAATGCTACATCACTCTTTGTTGAGTTTAGAAGTTCTTCTGTGCATGAATGGCAAAACAAAATGAAGCAACAGTAATATTCTTACGTTGCATTACATTATAATTTATGGGCCTATTTGCATTTATACAAGTACTCAGTATATCACTGAGGGTCACTAAGGTCCCAAATGTTTTGAGTGATTTTGAAAACTAACATGATTGATAGCATGTAACCATAAGAGAAATATACACTGGCAATAGATTATATGAAGGGAACATACTATCATTGTTACATAATTAATTAGATGGTTATGAAAAATACAAATTTCCCTTTATAAAAATAAATGTGAGGTTTGAATGGTTCTATAAAGCGTATCGCTTGGTATAAAATTTATGGGATTTCATACATCATGATGACAAAATTTATAGGTGGAGTAAGAAAAACACAAATGTGCTGTTTTAGTCCATGCTTTCCATTAAGCTATCCTCAGTTTGCCGTAAGACTTGGCAGTCCAGAGATGCTCTTTCGCAGTATGGAACAGTTTGTCAAGGTGTTTGTCTATGTGGCCTGATAGCTTGTATTGGCAGTGACTGGCACTGAATCGGCATGCCAACCAGAGTTTCCTCTTACCCTGACTGACCACTTGGCCTCTGGCGTGCACTGAATTCAGACAGCCTCTTCATTCTCCACACAGGCTCTTTTATAGCCACGCACGGAAGATTAATGGAGGTGGTGAGGTTAACAAAGGTGGTTTCAGAAGGAGCTCCTTCACATCACTGCATCTCTTTAGAAACTCACTTTGACTCCTGAGGGATGACTAAACCACAAAGTGTTTTAATGCTTTTGAGGCTGTCGGCGTATTTGGGCTTATTTTGTTATGGGCAGATGATATGTGAAGGTGAGGCATTTGCAGCTCGGTTGGGATGTACTGTCGTTTTAATAGAAGAAATCTTTCTTTTGTGTGAATTTTGTAATCAGTTCTGCAGAATTGCATCATGACTAAGTTTGTGTTTTGCATGAGCTTAAACTGAAATTTCCAAACAGCACTGATTTTGTAAGTTCTTAAATTCTCTATATCATCTTATCTGCTACGTGTACTATAAAAAAAATATATATATATATATATATTTTTTTTAGCATGATTGCTTATAACTGATATCTGAATTTTTACAGTTACAGTCTGTGTAGTTTGTTTTTCATCCAGTAATTTTAATAGCAGCAAATAGACTAAAGAGTCAGTAAGCTTAAAGAGCTTAAGCTAATTGAAGGCTACTGGTTCATTGGAAAAATCTGTTACAGTGTTTTTTAATTTACCGTGTAACCAATGCCAAAAATTATGTCACTATTAACCTCACTATTAACCTCAGTAACACGATGAGTTCACTATTATCAATAATGCCAGACTGTTTCCTATCTTATCAGCGATCTTCAGATGAACACTGGCTACTCTTTGGGTTTTCTTCAGTTTTGCTTAAGCAGGCCACTTCGGCTTGCGTGTGACGTTAGTTTGTGAGTGGGAACGGAGGTGTGCATTAATCATGCTGTCATCACTTTCAGACCTGGTCCCTCATGGCCTCTACAGAATATGGACCTTGCATCATGGAAGAATTGTGAATGTATCATGCGCAGTCAAAATCCAAGATCGCAAGTGTTTAGTGGTCTAACAGACTTCTGCCCAGACTGCTACCAAAGACTTACTATAATGATAATTGTTAGAAATACTTGAAGACGCCTCACACATTTGCTGCTGTGTTTCCAGCATGAGTCATACGCAGAACATCATCTTGGGATATGATCTGATGTGAGACCTTGGCATGTAATACAATTGTAAAATGTCACCCTGTCATATGATAGTATTAAACATATCTCTTTCTGGATGAAGCACTTTTGCAAATGATTGCTATTATGTGTGGACCTAACACTGCCAAAACTGTGTTATGAATGGAAAAGGCTTAGTTTAATGCTGTCTTTTCCACTAATGGCTTCAAAGAACTAAATATAAACTAGCAAACAGTTTACAAAAAAAAAAAAAAAAAAAAAAAAAAAGTGAAAATTGCTCGTAGCTTTCCAGTGTCAAAGCAGAAAACAAAAATTTGATATGGCTAAATAAAATCTGATGTTCACAGAAAAATATAGGTGTTATCGTGTGGCTTTTACAATATTTTATAGCGAATAGGGAGGAAAAGTACCCTTTGGCACGTAGTTAAAAAAAAGAAAGCATGAAACGCAAGCAGGGATCTTTTTAAAAGGAGGCTGAATAAAGCACACTCTGTGGAAAGCATAGAGAGTGTAACTCGGGTGACATTTACAGCAGTGAAACAGAGTACGAACGGTCTGGGAGCGCACTGGGCCATGAGACGGCAGCTAGAGCTCAATGGGGGACGGAAAAGGAGTGGGGAGTACATTGGGACATAATGGATACTGGTGCTGAGGGATGCAGGGTGAGGAGGGCAGGGGTTGAGGAGTGTAGTTGTAAGAGCTTCCCTTGTGTGACACTGAAACTCAACACTCACCTCCTCTCCTGTAAAATGACTGTGTCCGCTTGGCCACCCCTGATGGTGATGGAGGAGAGGCCTGTCCAGATCCATGCAGCTCCACTGTGGGTCACACGCGGCTTGTCCTGCCATACCTAGAGAACCCAGAAACTTTGAACTCATAACTGTCAAACGGGACTCTGGCTCAGACCGGCACATTAATCAGTACATTTGCTTTTACACACGGGAAAAACAACATCTTGAGACAACTCAGTTGCAACTTTGTCCTGACAATGTGAAAATACGGCTCCAGTCAGTGCAATAAAGCATAAATGGGTCAGGTTACTGAAACATCATTACTGCTACTCTGAGTGCACAGCATATTTCTAATGAATATAAACAAGCAATTGCATGTGTTAGGGATATACGTGAATGAAGACAGAATACGCTGAAATGAAGATTTAAAACAAACCAAATAGAATCGAATTTGAAGTGACAAAACTGAAACTCTACGAATTTGCCACATTTTTGGAAATAAATAATAATCATCAATAGCATTTTTACAGTTTTATCATACGAGGATATAATTACGAAAGTTATTGTTTTCTTTAAACATAACTGAGTGGAAGATGGTCAAATTCAGCCAGGTCATAGCTTGTCAAAACTTTTCTGTATCTATTAAAATAACATTTAAATAATATTGCAGTCTGTTCTCTCAGTGGATCTTCAAGCCTCTGTCTTAACATGCAAGAACTACTACATTCATGCACTACAGAACAGGAAAACCTGCTGTTATTTTGACATAAAGACATATAATTAGCCATCTTTGCACAGAGATTAAAGATTCTCAGAGGATAATGCACATCCCCCAAAATATTAGCGCCCGTTATCCGACAA
This sequence comes from Cichlasoma orientale, assembly GCA_034780415.1. Taxonomy (NCBI): domain Eukaryota; kingdom Metazoa; phylum Chordata; class Actinopteri; order Cichliformes; family Cichlidae; genus Cichlasoma; species Cichlasoma orientale. The sequence goes on from JAVDPK010001650.1 coordinate 543,707, forward strand.
AATAAAAGGGTTTCTGTGTAAACGATTTACATAAATACATTTTCGACAGCGGAGGAAAAGTGACAACTTCAACACCTCAGTAATTACTTCCACACAGAGAGAAGCTGAGCTCGAGTGCAGCTCTACTTTGGGTGTGTTTGTTTTGGCCTTCTGCTAATACAGGGTCACAGGTATCGCACCTGATTCATGACTGGCTCCTCTGTCCAAAGGGAACTTCATGTTGTCCTTGGCTGAACACTGAGTTCCCCTCACTATCTCACACTCTCACACACCAGCAGACATATAAATGCACACACACACACAAACCCCACCAACTTGTAAATACTATTTGGGGATTTTCTGTTCATGCCATCTTGGCTCTGGTTTGTATAATCACATACACAGACATGCAAAAAGACAACACATGAGTGCTCTGGTTTAGCCACATATTAGGAATAATAAAAATACTTATGCATGCACACAAATCAATTCAAACATGTGCGTACTATCTTTGGGCTTGGTCAACAAGATCACACACAGATGCAAAACACATGCACAGGCATAAATATATAAATGGCTTTTATGAGTTTAGCGTCTGTCTCTCAGTCTCTCTCTGCACAGACAGGAAAACTATGCACTTTTTAGTTTTGGCTGACACAAAGCATATCTGTGCGAGCATCACTGCCCTCCCTGTGTGCTTGCTGATCCTTAACTAAGTCAGCTTTAGGTCTCCAGTTTTATGGGTTAAATGGAGTCAGCTCCAGAGGGGGACTTAATGGGAGGTTCTCAAGACAACTTCAAAAAACTTCTTCTCCTGTTGCTTTGCTACACATCTTTGTCTCATCTTCCTCGCATCTCCTGCCAAGTCTCTCAGCTGGACCTCCATGCTCAACAAGGAAAAACTCAGAGAAAGGGAATGAGAAAGACAGCATGGCGCATTTTATCTGGATCCTAATAACGGCATGGACCAAACTGGCTGGGGTTATGAAAAAGATTTAAGACAGCGAGTTCCTTCTGTATGCTAGACTTTAGTGCCAAGAAGATAGATGGTTTCATTATGCTTTCTCATTGTGTCCATGTGTTGGTTTACTACACAGTGTGCCAGAACTTTACACTCCGTGATATGTTCAGGAAAACCACTCTTGCAATCGATGGATCACAGTGAGAAAATTAAACCCTTCTTGTAGCTGTTAGAACACGTTTTGAATGGCGGTGAACCTGCGATGATTTAGTTTAATTTCTTGAGATAATATGTCACTGCTTTTCAAAAATACTGACATTCAGGTCCAGTGATAAAAATTAATTAACCAATCTCTGTCTCTTCATAGTTGCCCTCTGTTGTTTAATAGTTAGGGTAGGAACGTTTGGTTCTTTAAGTGCCAAGGCTAAGGCTTGGACCCGAGGTCAGACATTGAGCATAACAGTGCTTATATGGCTCTGATCCAAATCCGCTGCCTTTGTAGCAGCCACAGCGTGGATCATTATAAGATTTGTTTTAAAGAGTGATGGTTAACCACAATGCGGCCCCGTTGTCTGAGAGCTGAATGGTCTCCTGGGTTTAGACAAACTTGGAAAGGTTTGTTGAGGGCTGGGAAGCCCCACCAGCAGAAGATCAGGGCTGGCTTGTTGATAAATCGCAGCCGCTGTAGTAGGAGCCCAAAAGGCCAACTTCTACTCAAACTTTGTGGGAACACAAACAGTACAAAACACACTCACACAAACACGAATTTAACCCTGGAAATGCGAGCAGGAGTTCACAGTAATATCATTAGCAGGTGTCCATTTTACAGCTCCGCACCTTTGATAAGTTTGAGTGAGCATTAATTTCATTTGTGCCGAGAGGAATTTGGTTTGCCCTGGTGGCAGATAAATCAGCAGCTCACTCACAAACTTTGGGTTTGTGGAGACATTTTTGTAATCGCTAATCCCCCAGTGCTTTCCGTGACACCTTGTTCCCACTAAACCCGTTATGATGCAATCATAATAAGCCCTTGCCTGAACTCAGGCCTAACCAACAGCTATGTGTCGATGGAGCTGGGGTTACTCCTTTGCATAAAAATGATTTAGTGTGCAGTAATTTAAAACCACTGCATTGCTTTCATCAATAAAGATTACTTCTCTCTGGGGAACTACTCCAATCCAAAAAAATATCATGCTCTTAAAATGTAATATTTAATCCTCAAAGCTCAATCCTTTTCAAATGCGTTCATTATTTAAACAAAAATGCTGAAATGATTTGAACTAATGTAGTGACACAATACATTCAAATTCTTCTTCTTTTTTTTTTTTTTTTAAAGAAAAACACACTTCTTTATGTATACAGGTATGTTTTTCTGTTTTTTCTGTTTTTTTTTTATCTTGATGAAAATTAAGATGAATACCTTTACAGATAATGTTTCAACTGTATCGATAGGAAACATAAAAAAAACAAACAAACAAACAAAAACAATTCACGTGATTGTGTTTGACATCACAGAAGATGGACTAACTTGGCTGCCTTTTGATAGCAAAAATAGTGATTCTTTCCCTAAAAATTTGTAAAAGAAACAAAAGGCCTCGACCTGGAGCTTTTTAACACCACATTTTCTTCCTTTCTTATATCAGAAACGTACAGTGATCATCTCTCTCTCTCTCTCTCCCTCCCTATCTGCCTTTTTCCCCCCTTTCACATAGTTCATAATCACATAGCAACCAACAAAGCCAAGACAAACAGGAACACAAGGATTATTCAGTCATTTTTATCAACATCTTCTTCACTTTCCTTCCCTGAATGATGTCTGGCTTTGTAAATATTTCCACTAAACAGTTGAGTCTCCATCAGGGCTTACGGTGGGATTAGAGCTCAAATTACTGACTCTGTGGCTCATTTACTCTCCGAATCCACGGTTTTCAGAACAAAGTTGCATGTGGACATGTCCAGTGATATGATAATAGCATGAAATGAGAAACACATTTCTCTTTGCAGTGCTGCAGAAAGGCTTTTATGTGTAATGTTTGATGTTACAAGTTGCAACACATAGAGGATGTGAAAGGCAAGGGCAGAGACAAAAGTAAAGATTTTCTGTGGTATGAAATTGAGGAAAAAAAATCTAGGAAAAACAAAAATGATTCAAGTCAAAATTTGTAATTAGCAGTCATGGCTCAGCTGTAATAAAATGTGTACAGCAGAAGTTGCAGTAGACCAATTTGGCATACATTTGTTTAATTATCCTCCTGTTATCACTACAGTTATGACAGCACTGTTTAGCCAACACTGACTCATCTTGCATCAGGTTCATATTTAGAAACTTGTCTTGTCAGAAACATGGTCAATTTACTGTGGTGACAGTATCAGTTTGACCCACAAACAACACCAGGCTCATTACATTTTTGGCAGTGTGAATGAGTTTCTAAAACCTGCATCATTCTGTTATTGTCATCTTTCTGTTCTCTCTGCAAAGAGGAATCGATGGCAACGAGCCATGCCTCATTTATCTTCTGACATTATCGCTGAATGCCGCTGGATAGGCACTGCCGGCTGACCGGCCTAAACGGCTTTCAAACACAGTGTTCCACCATCTTACTCAGGAGAGAAGGACGAGTAGCAAGATCAATTGTGCGCTTGTTATGTGACATCTCAGACTTCCTCGTGGGCGGCTAAGTAGCATGAAATTAAACCACACCAAAAACAATGTGAAATCTGATTTCACATTAACAATTATTTCTGCCAGCAGCAATGCCAGTATAAGCAATAATGTTAAAAGGTTTACTGCCTTTCAGAAGTTTGTGGAGAATCTTACATTTTTTGGTTTTTTTACTTTATTTATATGAAGGCCTGGAATGGGAAAGGGCCATTTAGTAGGTTAGAATTCATGATTTCTTCCTTTAACTTTGCTTTCTTTAAAGAATTATCAGTTCAATCAGTTCAACAATCACAATTGGCTTATACTGTAGCTGACAGTTTGTTGATGTGTGCCTAGAAATTTCACCTTACGCTTTCAGAAGCACCTCCCACATGTTAGATTGGTTTGATGTGCACTTCTTGTGTACCATATGGTGAAGCGGTTCCCGCAACTGCTCATTAAGCTCCGGTGACAGAATACCAGACAAGTGCTTTTTCTCTAGACAGTTCCTGTATAGTCTGGAGCTTTGCTTCTGAGCCGTCTCTGTAGGAGAAAATTAGCTCTAATTAAGATGTATCCAAAGAGTATGGCACAGCACTGCAAAAACACAGCAGTAGCCTTCCAGTTCAAGATCCCTGTGAGCTTGTACAAATCTCCCACTTTACCACCAAAGCACCTGCCAAACCATCACATTTCACAAGGGTTGAAAGATGGAATCAAACAATCATAATCATATTTGAATTTGCGTTACATCTCACAAATATTTTATTTTATTTTATTTTTACTTTATTTTATTTTTGACCTGAATATACAGTTTCTCTGTCCACAAACTATTAATGTTCTTTTCCCCATATTAACCTTTTTTTTCTCCTTACTAGCCAGTCTCAGATGTGACTCTTTTGTGTAACTCTGCTTAGCTTTGAAGGTCAACATCCAGAAGTCCCCTCGTCACAGTTCACAATAAGAACTTTAAGGCATCTGTTTCTCAAACTACAGATTTCGATATACTTGTCTTCATGTTCGGGGGCCTCCCACTTCTGTTTCTGTTCAAGTTAGAGCCAGTTTGGCTGTTCTGTAAAGGAGATACAGGAGTGCACAGTAATACGAAATATTACCCTTTATTCTTTTCCTCCATGGAATAGCTCTACTGTATATTTGACCAAGAATACTGGCAAGTTTCAGAAGAATGTTCTTTGGATTTTGACCATTTTGAGACACAAGTACGGGTGTACTTTATGTATAGAAGTCCATTTTCTGCTATAATTCTGCTGAAAATGGACTTCGATATACCTACACAGATATTCCTTTAAAATCATGCATCCATCTATTTTAACAGCTTATCTAATTCAGTCTAGTGGGAGGGTAGAGTCTCCTTCTAGCTGTCATGGGGCGGGAGGTCGGCTGCACCCTGGACGGGTAGCATGCCAATTGCAGGGCCAATCAATTGTCAATTAACCTAACATGGAAATGGACCGGCATTTATATAGTGCCTTTCTCACATTACTGACCACTTAGAGTGGTCCAGAGTGCATTAATTTAGTGCTTTATTCTACACATTAATCACTTTAGCGCTCATGGCCAATATAGAATAACCAGTTAACCTCACATGCATGTCTTTGGACTCTGGGAGGAAACCCTCACAGGCACAGGGAGAACATGAAGACTCCACACAGAAAGGCTGCTATCAGATTTGAACCCAGGTGCTAACCACTGCACCACCATACTATGTTAAATCATTCGTTATCAAGTTTTTGTTATTTTAAATGAATATGTGAAATATGTGTTAATTTAAAAAATAAGGGCATTTCTCAGTGATTTTGTACGGCTGTAAAATTTCCAAGGAACAAATTCAATATGACTACCTGAATATGAATGGAGGGATTGAGGGAGGAAAAGACAAAATAGCAGCAAATAAAAGAAAGGAAGAGAAAGGGAGACTTACAACCAATAGAATCCAAAAGCCTCTTCACCAGACCAGTGGACCACTGTTTCCTGTGTGCTCGAATTACTTTGTAAATGTTACCCTGTCAACTTCATTTTAAGAGCCTCCAATATCAAAACAGAACTCAGTCATATCTGGGCATGTGCAGTGTGGTGAGTGAGAGGGCAGGACATTGGCTTAGATGTGACTTTCAATCATGGTGATGTGCCTCAGCCCGGTAGACTATGCTAGGCTCAACTCTGGCTCATAAATCAACCGACTGTCTCGCTTCAACTGCAGAGCTCAGAGCTCCCCCGAGTGTAATGCATGTTTTAACTCTCTGCAGTCAGACCAGGCTGCTATTGTCAGGCATCTCCTTATTCAGTGGTCAACAGGGCCATCACGGCAGTCTCCCTTTGTCATGAATCATACATGTTCACTGTACATGACTGGTGTATTATAAATGAATGATTTTCAATGTTCATACTGCAAATTTTACTAGAAAGGGATCAAGTTCGCCCATAAAATGCCCATAAACGGAATATTTTATAGCTCTAGAGATAGCAATGGTCTAAACTGAAATAGCTCAAATAATTTTGGACAAATATTCATGGTGCACCAAGGATGAATCATACTTAATTTGTTGATCTGATTAATTTTTCTAAGGACATTAAGAGGCCAAAAACTGACCTGTCACATAGACAATGTATCCTTATGGCCTTTAGTAATCCCCTGTATTATCCTCTAGTGCCAATGTGAGGTTTGCTTTGCAGTTTTAAATCAAAAGCCTAAAATATCATGGGATGGATTGCCATGATGTTTGGTCTAGCATATTAATGCATAACTACTTTCTATTTTTAAATTTTGTAAATGTTACCAGCTAATATGCTAAAACGTTGGTGGTGATAACACCGTCATGATGCCAACCAAGCATGCACACGATTGTATCAGGTTTGGACTCACTAGCCAATCACAACAAAGTTAGCTGATGCATCTAACATATGAGATCAACGTTCACTAACTCAGCCAGACCCAGCAGATGGCCGCGGCTGAATTTCTTTCGCAGTTCACCCCAGGCTGCTTTGCCTCACAAAAAAAAAAAAAAGTAGAATTGAATATTGCAAGAAAACACATCCACTGAATCGTGTTCACATACAGGGAAAATACAGGTAAATGCTTACGTGTCTACTGATACAGTTTGCATTACACTTACTGTATTACTGACTTCCCTGTTGGGGCATTAAGGCTAGCAGTTTGCCCCCCACTGGGACCTAAGCATCAGAGCGCAGGCATATTCAGAGTATAATTCATCTTCCATGAGACCAGGTGAAGACTGGAAGCTGTCATCACGATGTTATTGATGCACTGCATTTAAGTTATATTCTCAGCTTGGACTGCTATATAAAAAAGAACACATTCATGCCATAAAGAGTCTTTGCACAATGATATTCCAAAAAACACGAAGCTTGCTTAAAGTACAAATCTAGGACAGTGTTTAATAATTATCTGCCTGGCACACTGAAGTCATTTCTACAAAGGTAAGTGGTTAATGATATTATTATACACACCACAGCATAACAGACTCACATCCCCTGGAAGCCCAAACAGAGCTCCAGGCAAGACCATAAATAAATCTAAACATGAAAGCAGAGGCGAAGCTGGTGTATTTTCCCTTTTCAGTCTCATACAGTAGATTACAGTATAAACCATGACACATGTTCAGGATCAGCTGAAGAAGCAGAAAATTACCTCTCTGGGTTTTTTCCTGACAGAACTATTTGTGTATTTGTCTGTGCATGTGTGCATGTGTGTTTGTGTATTTAGTCATAAGGGTCATGCTGTTTAATGTGTTTCTGTTCTTTGTGTGTGTTCAGTTCAGTCATATGAGCAGCATTGCTTAATACGTTCCCTCTGACCTGGTGCATGTGTTTGTGTGTATTTTGTCATAGAAGCCGTGCTGTTTGACATATTTCAAAAGCATGTGCATGTATGGATCTGTGTTTATATCAGTGGCTGTGTGGGTGAATGTGTGTGTGTAGCTTAGTAGCGCAGCCTGCTTCTCAACAGGCTCTGGGCCTGTTGACAGCTCCACCGCTCCCTGTCAACCACAAGAACAGCTCTATGTGTGAGTGAAGAGTAGCAGTAGGAACATTGCCCAGAGAGCAGAAAGAAGTCTGGGGTTTGTGTGTGTGTGCGTCTATGTGTGCGTACCTGCGTCAGTGTCTATGCGTGTCTGAGTCGGTGTGTTTATCTGAGCCAGGTTGTTATTATGGAGACAGATCTTGAAAATGCCCTCCTACTTCTCATCCTCCACTGCTCTCTTTCCACAAACCATTAATTTTAGGCACTTGAAATATGGCCTTTAAGCAATAAATTATGTCTGTGTTGTATCAATACAGAGTCATCAGTCAGATCTAATCATCTCCCTCTGTAGCATTCCTGCGTCTCTTCACATCAATTGCTTTCCATCAACACCTTTTCTTTTTGTGTTTCTTTTCTTTTCTTCTTGCTCCTTGTGCGCTAGCGCTCCCTCCTTCCTTCATGTCTCATATTTAGATGAATGTGTATGTGTAGCCGCACCGATACGTGAACTTAAGTTTGGGGGCTAGCAGGACCTGATGAGCCAAGTGTTACAGAACCGTGCACCGATTTTGAAAATATACAGAGGCGAAATCCAAAGGATATGTCTGGGTGGGAAAAGCGGGGTTACAAAGATCCAGAAAAGAACAGATGATAGAGAGAAAGCATAAACTGTCATATTGTGTTACCACAACAACAATGGAGGCTTTCACATTATTCAGCTCCTCTCTGCCCCCAACCTTGCACCGGTTCTGAACTCATAGCTGAAGTCCAGTTTTATCAATCACAGTGGTCAAAGCACTTTTATCTGTGATCACACGGTTCTCGAGGCAGCAAGATGTTATCCTTCTATTTCTTCGCCTCTGACCCAAAGGAAACCAAACTGTAGATCAGGCCACTGAAATGTTTTTATACTTTCAAACACATGTTCAAACCACATGTCTGTCCAAAGGAGCCAGGTACACACTATGTAGTATTTTGAACACCCAGCTTCACAGATGTGGGTAAACAAAGCTCAAGACAGTCTATGACTAAGACTACCCCCTCAAGCACAGCAGCTGGCGTACAGTGCGACCACAGAGAGAGATGTGCAAGAGACCAAATAAACCTTGGATAAATACAGGATAAACACACAGAGTTTAACTGCCACCAAACTAAACTCCCTGCCAAAGGCTGACTCAGGCACAAGGCCATGCTTTGCTTTCTCTAGTCAGTGTAAACTCACAGAAGCTAGGAAAAGCTGTGTGTGGAAAAGCAACATGGGCAGACAGTGTTTGAACCAATGCTTCCCCTTCTCTATTGATTTTTAAGCATAATATCTTTTTCTTTTTCTTTACCTTTAATGCCACAAACATACTATACAAGGGGCATTAAAGCACCTTTTGGACAATATGATAATCTTTAAAAGACCTTATTAGAGAAGAAGACATCTTCAAAAGAAGGTCAAGTTCAAACCCAGATTTTTGTCGACTTAGAGAAGAGCTCATCTGATCCCTGAACACCAGTGCAGACCAGAGGCTTTGATTTAATGATATCATAACACATGCTGTTTGTGCTCCCCAGTCAATGAAAAATTCCTTATTTGGCATTGGTGGCCTGCTTTGAACCCTGCTTGAATAAACCCCAAACAGGACAGTGAGAATGAACAACAACAGTATAATGGAGATTAACACTGACAATATATAAATATCATATTACCATTATATTTTGATATTAATGGTATCCATTGTTCAGTTCTGAGAGTTGTAGCAGAAACACTATGTCTGTTGAAATGACAAGAGGGGAAACATCATTATTTGTCCATATTTTATTATTATTTTTTTTTTACCATTCAAATACCCGAAAGACAGATCTGCTTAACAGCAGGAGGAGCTTTTCACTCCTCCAACTCTTCAGCTTTGGCTTTCAGGGGTAAATGGGGGAGAAGAGGGAAGATAGCAGGAGGTGCTCCAGATATGGGTAATACAATTACTAACAATGCCAGTGATCAGTGGGAGAGAGTGCAGTGCATCATGGGGTGACTTTGCCAGCAAAGCCTTTGATGTGAGCGAATTATAGGCTTTAGAAAACAAATACAAGATATGGCTCTCTGTGAAAGAGTCTGTATGTGTGCACGTATACAAAAGGAGCAAAAAAAAATAAATATTATGATCAAAACTGCTGCTTTACCAAAACCTCAGCGTAGGAGCCATTTCCACAATGGCCTTAGAAGTACTTTGTTAATAATAAGATGGGCCTCCTTTATCCTTAAATGGAAAGTGATCAACAGGTGGCAGATATATTAAAGGAAATTTCAACATGAAGCATATTAGTAAGGTGTGTGGTCGTCAAGATCAACTCCATTCACCCAAAAATGCTTCCTTATTTGGTGTTTTGATGACGATGGTGGCGAGCATGAGGATTCAAATCATTTTCAGGCAATCAAACTATTCAGTGACCCCAAGCAGAAATTGGAAGTATTTATTGTACATTTGCTTTGTTTTTCCACTCTTCCAGTCAGGCTCTTTCCTTTGAAGAAGCAGTTCAACATTTTGGGAAATACACTAATCTGCCCATTCGATGAGAGCTTGATGGGGAGATGGCTATAATTCTTATGTCTGCACAGTGAATGTGAAGCTGGAGCCAGCAACCAGTTAATTTAATACAACTGGAAATAAGGAGTCTGTATGCTTTTATTCATTCATCCTGTGTCTCAATAAACTGTCATTTGGTGAAAGTGTGATTTTTTAATTTTTTTTTAATTGATCTCTCTTTCTTTACTTCATCCCAAAAATAATGCTATACGAGACGCTACATCTGAAAAAACAACCCCGGCTGTGACCTCTGTCATTTTATCTCTTCCTCTCATCTTTCCCCTTCTGCGTTTGCTCATTCTGGATGAAGATAGACAGATAGCCATCCATTGCATGTGTTGACCTGCCACAGGAGACATCACTGCACTTACTAGGAAAAAACTATTTAACACAGACGTGCTGTCACCAAACAAATCACTGCGTGCATGACTCATCGATGGCAGCAGAAATTCTCAGAGACTAAGCAAACATAGACACTAGATGTTAGACTTTGGTTGATGGTGGACTCCCTCTTATCTCTACCTGCCACATCTGGATTAAACAGATAAAATTTGGACCCCATCCCTGCCCTCTTTGATATATTCCACCCCATAACATTATCCTTCTTCCCTACCACCTCCTACTCTTTTTATTTTACCCCCCCCCCCCCTTCCCCAGGACATCCGGAAAGCGAAACCACAATAACATTTCACCAGAGACTCCGTCAATATTATTCCTTGACTTCTTCAAAGGAGGACAGAGGATATTGGACCCTGAGCAAGAGATGGGTGGAGGTAGTGGAGGGAATGTGTGTGTAGTCCAGCTGAGACACCAGAAAGAGACACAGAGAGAGAGTGCCCAGTGTGGCCTTCAAGTTTGACAGTGAGACTCTGAAGTATGGCAGCCTGAAGGTATAAGCCACTCCTGCATATCCATCACATGCACAATTTCTTTGAAGCACAAAGTTTCTGCCTCAGGGTACCCATCCCACCCTGTTCTTCCTACCTTTGTCCACACTGTGCAGAAGCTTAATTCTTCTTCACACCACTAGGGGTCCCTGTGTACATAATAAACAAAATAGTTTGCATGCATTTCCAGCCTCAGTTACAGTTACACTTCTCCGTACAGTTCAGTGGATATATTTATATATGGATGTTTCCTTTTCATGTGGTGCACAGCACTGGTGATATGGTGAAAGAAGTAATACTTCTTAGATTACATAGCAAAAGAATGACGCTGAGGCAGAGGTGCAGAGTTAAAATTGGGGTTTTGTGACAGGACTTCTGCACAATGTCAGACAGACGGGCAGCCACGAGGACATGTAGACACAAGATCTTTAGAGCTGCAGGGCTACAGACATTAACAGGGTGCCTTCACTCTCTGTATGCTTTCCTCTGTATGTACTGGACACATTAAAGAAAAATATGCAAAGCTAGTAAAAGTGCTAATAGCCCTATTGGCAGGGTTCAACTGCAGACTTGTTTAACATGTCAAAAATACTTTTGCAGTGGAGTGGACTCTCTTTCTTTCCCTTTCCTGCCTCCTTTTCTCTCTAACACCTCCCCAGATGTGAGCTCTATAAGTGGACGTTGCCACGATCTGCTAACAGAACATTAACGTTAAAGTCTTCCTTCGTCCCCAGCTATATATATGTGCACCATGCTGTAAGTGCTGGCCCTAGTCCAGGAATCTCCTGCAGTCCGCCGCTCATAAGCTCTCTTCTAACCGGCCAAGAATGTGGAAAGCACCTTCAAAGAGAAGCCCTCTACAAGGCGTGGTTAAAGCAAGTACCTGGGTCCACAGGTGTCCACATTAGACCACATTAAACCGTTAACTGAAATCCCACACCTGTCTCAGAGCAAGAGCCACAAAAGGGATAAAGAGTAGCAAGGATGTAGAGATTAGAGTTGATCAGCATGGTTTTCTTGTTTTATTCCTTCTGCTTTAAGTATCTGAAAATATGAGGTGCCATTCAAGTGGACCATTGTGAAAATACATTAAAAAAAAACATGATCAATTTTCTACCTTTCAGATTCTCAAATCTTGATAAATGACTCCCAGTAAAAGCAGTGAGAGTCAAGAGTCAAAGGGCAGACGTGTCACAGTTTTACAACGTGAAACTTGGTTAAAAGACAAGTTGATCAAAGACACTCGACACAAACGACCAATCTGCTTCATCTGAATGGAAAATACAATAAGGGTGTAGACGGACTGAGCTGCCCAGTAACAGAAGTGAACATGGAGTGGTGAGAAGAGGAGTGGAGAGGAGGGGAGAACATGAAGGAGGACAAAGAGTTGCTTGTCTGAGGTCTGTCTGCCCGGCCCGCAGGGAGGGGCCCGGTGCCACTTGTTTGAGGGGTCCCCATGATAAATTTCCACTACTTGACTCTGTCACGCTGTCTGCCACTTGGACAATAACTGAGGTCGCAGCAGAGTAGTGGAGCGTTGACACTGGTGCCTGCACAGAGGGGCCACTATCTCTCAACACGGGCGCTGATTTCAGATCGCCTGCTCCTCGTCATGACTTATACATCTTAAGAAGAGTGCTGGAAGATAAATAAAATACTTCTCACAGTTGTCTTTACTTGGGCCTGTTTATTTGCAACCATTAATCATGCATATTAGGTCCGAGATTATCCATACAGTTCAAATGCAGCCTATTGCTGCAGGCATGTCAAACAGAGAAGGACGGAGATGAATGTGGTCCTACAGAAGAGGAAGCACATGACCACTTTTGAAATATTGTTCATTTACATCTTTGAAACGACTCTGTCGAAAACCAAACCAAACAAACCTCTGGACTGCTAGTACTGTGAGCCCTCCAGGCTCTTGTTTAGTGGTGACAGCTTTCCTCATAATAATGAGGTACATATACCCAATCATATTGTATGGCTGTGGTATATAAACCACTATAGCAAAGATTTATAGTTTTATACAAGAAAATATAGTGAGCATATAGACACTAAAGAGAATACCATGTGCAAATTAAGACGTGCTTTTCAACACCTTGAAGCTCTAAAAAGTTAACAAATATTAGCAGGGACACCTCTGCAGTAACTCAATATAAAATCGCACATGAAGCTCATCAGGATCAATAAAAATGAACTGACCTCGCTAGTTCGAGTTCATTAAGATATCAGGAAGATATGATACGAACCTATCACAGTGAATGAAACAAACTTTATTAGAACCTAATAAGAAGATTAATTCCCATCTGCCCTGTTTTGGGGGTCTGCGTGCTTAGAGCTGCTTTACTCTCGCAAACCTGTCATCTCTCTATGAACCTGCGCTCCCTCCTCTTAAGCGAAGCTGGGTTGTGTGTATTTGGGTGGGGTACTCACTCAGACCGTCCCACCTCCCTCTTTCCCAGTCAAGACGCTCCAAGTTCGTGGAGCGCAAACTCTCCAAAGAGTTTATAGCTCCTGCTTCAGGACTCCACTGGGTTGGAAGGAGCCAAGAAAAGTTTAGCATAGAAGCAGACACACTAAGAAGTGGAGTGCGTCAGGAATGGTGAAGAGGCGGAATGGTCCTCCCGCCGACCTGCACATGTGTGCCTAGAGGCCACCGGTAACTTTTTTTTTTTTTTTAAACTTCATAAGAGACCGGGAACCGGGCACTAACAGGAGAACAGAGGGTGGGAAAAAGAGAAAAGTCCGCTGTAAACTGACTCTTACAAGTGTCCTGTCACCTCTACACGATGGTCTTTCTCCCGGGAATGAGCTGGGTCTTTCTGAGCGCTCTGCTGCACGCTGTGGCACCCTGGGGCGCAGACCGACCGGGCAGACCGAGACAGTGCGACGCACCAAAATCGGTGAGTCGTTTTGGGACGCTTTCTTAAGTCAGGAACTACCCGTTTGGCAAGGAATGAACGCGTATTCGAATATTAATAATAACTTAGGCTATACTAAGCAAAGATTTGACCCCGACAAGGTTGTTATTTAGCCCACTAAACTGAATGGCGCAATCACAGTTTCGTGACACTTGTCAGTTTATCCTAAACTGCCCTTTTTCTTTAATAGCTTATTTTTGACTAATGTGGTGAACTGTGGTGAATGTGCTATGACAGGAGGGCACAGTGAATATAGCCTAGTTAATCATTAGACTGTATTTCTGCCTTATACACTTGTCTATAATAAGCGCAAAGACTTGAACCGTTATGACTTTAAAGCAAACAGCCTACCATTTCTTATTATTTACAACATACTTGAAGTTTTATTTAATATTATTATTATTATTATTATTATTATTATTATTATTATTATTATTATTATTATTATTAATAATAATAATAATAATAATAATAAGTCAACCAGCTTTTGGGAAAATAACTTTTTGTGCGTTTTGTTTCTGTAAAAGTTCAGGTACATCTGAAATGCCTCAAAAACCTTACACTATAGTGTAGCTATGGATTGGGACTTCAAATGAAGGAGACTGCCAAGAGAAACTGTTACTGTTTGCCAACTTTATGGCTGTTTATGTGACAAACGCAAGTGGGAACACCCACGGGTGACTTACTTCATTTGGGAAAGTTTCACTGACCTTTCAGAAGTGATCGTGTTTCAGCACTGTACACGGCTTATTAAAACACTTATCGGGCATATTGGTAAAATTATGGATGTGGCTTGAACTCGCAGACCACGAGGAAGCGTAGCAGTGCAGCCCAGACATACTCGGTTAATGTGCTTGTCCAGCCGGCTGTCTGGCTTCCATTTCTTGCGTTTTCGACATAAAGGGGGGGAAACTAAATGGCAGTCATGACTTCAGGAATCATATCCAACACTCTTTCCTGTTGGAAAAAATAGAGCACATGACAAAAAAAAAAAAAAAAAGAAAGAAAGAAAAATGCCTATGAGCCCAGAAACAGACGCATTTTTAAAAGTTGTGACACTTGGCGGTTGGGCTGAGTGTGCAAGTTGTTATTGAGAATATTAAGTAGTAGTTTAGAGATCACAGACTTTGCTGTATTAGGCTATGTCCTATATGCGGATAAAAGTTCTTATGTCAGATATCACTGAAGGCTTGCTCCATGTGATTTCTAATGCATCAGTACAGTGGTCTCTGTTTTCTGTTAAGAGTAATTACCCCCATAAAAAAGGAACCCCGTGCGTAAAGACTCGCCAGAAAAGTCAGAGCTGCCTTAGTAGACAGGCTCTCGCCTCTTTTCAGGACTTAGACGAACACCACCTCACTTTCCACGTCAAAAGGTCTTCGTTTATGTGTAGGCCTAAGTGCACATCGTTAACGATGGACAAACTCTGGACGTGCAAAAATACTTTATTAGTTTCCGCCCTTCAAAAATATGATATTGAATATACTAATGCATCTAATCCCTTCCAAACCTTTCCCGTTAGCCTGCGGAGTCCGGTGGCCCTGGCCAGACTGAAACGAACTCAGTGTATCTGCGAAAGCTGAATGTTACTCTGAAATTAAAAATGGCAGTTTTGATTTATTTTTGTCTAGCGCGAGATGGTGCCAGAAATTACGGTATGTTCATTGCAATTAATTATGATGATTAAAAAAAAAGCATCCCACAAGAGGACTTCACTCATTTGAAAAGTTTAAATGACAAAGGCAGCGTTGGCAGTGTGCACTGGAGCACAGCTGAAGAAAATCTTGATTAAATTTTAGATGTAAACATTTTCTAAGAATAACTTTATTTTACAGTAATGGGTTTCATCCCTCAAATGCCTGATTACACTGAGTCTCAGAAGCCAGAAGTTTGATATTGTTTATAAAAACTATTTTTTGTCATATTTGAATAATGCCAACATCAAAGTCATAGCACATGCAAAGCACATTTCCAGATCCCCTAATAAGAAACATATTTTAAATGCAGTAGAGCCGTATACTCATTTAGACTGACTGTGATTATTTAATTTCAATTGTGCCATTTTTTAAATAAAGATAACCACAATAATCAAAAGTTGTAACACAAACCACTGAAGACAAAAACAGTGTTGTACTTAAGATTGTCAGCATTTCATCCCCCTGCCTGATGTTTAAAAAAAAAAAATCACAAATGTAAGTATCACAGTGAGGTCAGAATTGAGTGCAGGTTTCTTTCATGACTTTTATGAGCTCCAGTGTAGTATATTTGCACCACAGCCCTGAAAATGCTTCCCAGGCCGAAAGAGGCTTTGGCAACCGAGGTATGCACCTCAACAATACACGGGGGTCTGTTTACAGCCCAGAAGGCCCCTCTATAAACTCCCTGACTGCAAGCCCTCGCAGCACAGCCCCAGGCTGACTAGACTTCATACTTCCCCTGTTGTCATTTTAAAATAGTATTTCAGTTTTTAACATGTTGACCTGAACCCATGAGCCAGTAAACCACAACAGAGTAAAAATGTGTCAGCTTTAGTTTTGAGGCCAGCTTTAACATGATGGTTTTGGTATTTGTGTTTACTCTCAAAATCTTTGTCCTCTTCTTCTTTGTGTGTTTTCTGTAGCAAAGTGACATGAACTCTTTCCTTTGGAGAGTAAAGCGGGCACCTCCTCACCCACCTTCTTACTTATTTGGTACCATCCACGTACCCTACACCCGAGTCTGGGACTTCATTCCCAACATCTCCAAGCAGGCTTTCCATGACAGCAATAACGTTTTCTTTGAGCTGGACCTGACTGATCCACTGACCATCTCCAAACTGACCAGCTGCCAGTTGCTCCCCCACGGAGAAAACCTGCAGACCCTGCTACCTCGAGACCTGTACCGCCGACTCAAACGGCATCTAGACTACGTCAAACACATGATGCCTTATTGGATGACAGCTGACCAGCGAGGCCGAGGCCTGTATGCTGATTACCTGTTCAATGCTATTGCAGGGAACTGGGAGAGGAAGAGGCCTGTGTGGGTAATGCTGATGGTAAACTCACTCACAGAATGGGACGTCCGGTCCAGGGGGACACCAGTGCTTGACCTGTTCTTAGCTCAAGAGGCAGAGCGGATGGGAAAGACCACAGGTGCAGTGGAGCAGGTGGAGGAGCAGTGTCACCCCCTCAATGGACTCAACTTTTCTCAGGTAGGAGGATGAAATCACTGGGTTTATAGTTGCTTTGTTTTTGTCTTTAAGTCCTTGAGTGCACACAGCTGGAATAGCTGAAGAAATTGCAAGAACAAGCCAGGTCTAAGTTGGTGTATCTTTTATCCTTCTGCGTAGTCTGAATATATACAAAAGACTAGATACATATTTTGTACGTTGCACCTTCTCTGAAAAGAAACAGAGAATGTGGGAGAAGACAATATAAGGAGAAAGAAGCGATTAAAACCTGTCTGCTGTAGACAGCTTTATGGTTATGAACGTCCCTCCACCTCACTACACAAACATACTTACAACTGAATCTGGAGAAAGGGTGAGAGAGTACGAGACTGTACAAATACACATTAAAGAAGGTGAGAAGAGTGGAGCGCTCGCTCTCATTTATTAATGCAGACTGTCTAGTTCTCTGTATCCCAGGCTCATACTGCAATTTGAGAGGAGTGTAATAACATAATTACTTGATAAGCAAAACACAGGGAGTATATTCATTTTTAATTTATTGCATCATGTAAAAATGATGAAAATATGCATCTATTTAAAGAATAAAGAAGGTCACTTAAAATAGAGGCTGCAAACCATTTTTCAAGCCGTGTGAGATCCTAGACAAATCTTTATTGAGCCTCAGAAGAAAGAGTAAGATGCTCTGATAATTTTTTTAAACTCGCTAATGCAACTTTTTAACAACATTTAAAAAGAGAAACATGTATGTGTATTTGTGAAATACCTACAACCAAAAACATGTGCTTTGCATGCACCACACACCACACACGAAGGCATGCTGCAGGCGTGCAAAGGTTCATACTGTACATGCACATTCACTGAGTAATGCAAGGTAATCTGTGAGGGCCTAAACCTCCATGTGAGAGGACAGAGGACTTGGGAGCTAATTTGAGACGCAGTGGGCTTCTAGCCTCTCCTCTTTCATCAGCACCTCCTAACTACGCTGTCAAAGTCGCACTGCATGCCCTGCACATGCCTGAGAGCTTTACTAACCCTAGAAATAAGCTAAGGAAGGCACACTATGTTTCTCAGTAATGAAGAGAATAATTGCTAATGCTGCTGGGAGTTTTTTTTTTTTTTTTTTGTCTGTTATGTGCCGTACAGATGACCTTTTCTCGTTATCCTAAGGGGTCTATGTCTCCTGTCTTTAGTAACACTGTTTAATGTTGATCTGCATTTAGTGCGACAGTCACTGCCCCTAAAAACAACACTGGCTTAAATTACATCCCAACATGGCTGAGAAGCAGCACAAGTCCACTTTTAGAAAACGGCGTTTATGCTTCTAGAGAACTTTGTTTTTACTTCAATCTTCAACGTGTTTTCTTCTGTTAAAAAAGCAAAATGCAGCTAATTTAAAACGAGCAGTAACATTTTTTTTTTTTACAAGACAGGTTTTCATTTTCTGAGTTTCAGCACCGCAAAAAATTCAATCAAAATTCAATCATGAATGATTTGAATTTCACCCAACCTGTGCATAAGCACCACTGACTCCTGAGCTTCCAACCCCCTTGCTTCCAGACATGTATGAGAGCAATCCAGAGCTGAACTCAAACTGACATGGAAACCATTATTCTCAATTATAATAATTTGTGATTTAATCTGAACACTATGGTTGATTGGATCCCTCTACGCTTGACTATAACAGCGATGAGGTCAGAAGGATGGATAGACCAACAGTCGAACAGAAAATGCGTGGGTGGGAATCAGAAGAAAGAGAAGTGAAACACCAGAGAGAGAAAGTCAGAGATATACGGAATAAGGGGGAAGAAATAGAGGGAAAGACAGTGGAGGAGCTGCATGGAGAGCGGCCTGCATCTTTTTTGCTGCTAATGCTAATCTGAAACATAAGCAAAGGGAGGGCTAATATGGGAATGATTCTAAGCCTTCCTGGCCCACAGATTATTTGCTCCCAATAAAAAGTACCCTTGTTTTGAAAGACTATCCCATAACTCTGACTTAACAGAGAGGCTTTTAAAAATGTGATCACTGATAATTTATAACCTGTCACACTGTAGGTTTCTTAGTGGGAACCCAGTCCCACTGTTACCAATACAATGGAGCTCAGACTCCTGGGAGATGGGTGGTCTTGAGGCACGGGTTTGTGACTCATGAATTTAGAGGAAGCAGATTTTGGCTGAAAAGAGGTACAGCAAATATATCATCCTCTCTGGAATAGAAGGAGGACGAGGCATGTTTTAAAGCAGTAATCTTCTGTTTAGTGGTGGTGTTTGTGGTAGCGTGGGAGGGACAGAGAGATATCAAGTATAGCGGAGCCCTCTTTAGACAATTGTGGTCTAACAAGAGTGCAGCCTGTCTGAGACCACTCTCTGGTCTCTTTGGATGACAGAGAGGTGTGGATATCTCTGTGAGAGGCAGTTTAGAGGCTGTGGAAACAAAGGCAAGCAGGGTGCATGGTTCTTCTCCAGTTCTTTGAAGGCCAATGTAGGTTGACAGCTGGGCGGTACCAAATGTTTTCACCACAGATTGGAAAAGGCTGGAGCCAGTTCAGTCAGCACGGAGAGTGTACACTGCACCAAAACTCCTTGTATGTCTTCTGTTCCCTCAAGGGTGGATAAATTTATTACATAATGACTTATAAAGTAAATGTCACCATATAATAATAATGACTCAGAATGCTAATAATAATAACTGTACCATACATTACTAATGCACAACATCAAACTCAAATGGCTTATTTGCACCTATTCTGTTCATTTTTGGAGTTGGGACATGGAACAAAAATTGATTTAGTGCAACGTTTCTTTTGGCCACCTGATGGTGGCTCCCGCTTGTGAGCCTCTCTCATTTCCACCAAATAAACACCCATATTTATTTTACCTGGGTCTCTTTGCAGCCAAGGCCACTGGACCATGTCAAAGAGAAATTATATCATATCGGTGGCGCCTTTCTCATGGGCAGGGGTCATGGGTCATGGTGGGAGGTGGTAGTGGAGCCACAAGCAGCAGAGCGGTAAGGAGACTGGCAGTCTGCTGAGGTCAGCCTGGGTACCGCTGAGCAGGCAGACAGAAACCAATCTGATGGAGTCCCTGGTTCAACCTCTGACCATGTTGAGTTTCCATCAGCTCAAGGTACTTACTGCAATGACTTGTGCAAATAGAGAGAGATAGATGACTGATGGCAGATTCTAGTGCTGTCACCTCAGGCCTGGAGAAGGGATAGAGTAATGCTATTACAAGATGGGAGGGTGGTTGGTGAATCCAGTTTCCTCTGAGTAAGAAGGCGTTCTTCTCCTGATTAGGAGGTGCCCTGTTTACAGATGCAGTGACAGTCTGATGTGTCTATTTCAATCAGTGCAGCTCCTGCGGCATTCCTCTGCTCGAGCAGACATCAGCCTGAGGCTTTCTGCTGTGCTGACGCTGCAGCCTCACACATGCTGTGGTCACAGTGGGGCACTTTAAGACCCGGAGAGGTGGCCAAAGTATCACAACAATGTATTTCTTTATGGTAAAATAATGTGCAGTGTGATGACATTAAGATTTTCCAGCATGTGCTTGCAAACATATAATAAAAAATACACGATAGCAACCACTGAGTTTACACACAGTGGCCATAAAGTGGACACTTTTTGTCTGTCTGGGAAAAAGACATTCCTTTTAACAGTGTTTAGGTTTAGTCATTCTGCATTTTCCCATAAGTCACTTCTACTTTATATGATATTAAATTTGATTTGTGTTTGGTTTTCCTAGAATATATGGCCTTCAGATACAAATCAGCTATTTTGAAGATGATTTAAAAACAGTGAAATAGCAAAAATAAAATACAGCCTTTCTTCAGGGAAAGTCTTTTTCTATGAAGAGCTTGAGGTTTTTGGCTGTGGATGGCAGTTACTTGATGAGCATTTATGGTAGGCAGTGAATATAATATTGAGAACCGAGGGTAATGAATGGCTCCAAAAGCTGTGCAAGGTTTGCAGAAGTGAAATCAAAATGAGATTCTCATGCGTCATATCAAATGATGAATGATACTCTGCTTTGTGTTCCTTGGACTGTATTCACCTAAACAGGACATCTTTAAAGGGAGGAATTAACTAACATCCAACCTTAGCCATATCCAAATATTTAGATTCACTGTGTAAGTTTGGGTTTAAAGGAATCGTGTTGGCCACAGAGGCTCACTGTCTACACTATACTTTCGCTTCCTCTGACCTCCTCACTCCTTTCAGATCTCCGTTCCCTTCTTCTTCGCTCCCTATCCTTCTCTCTGACATATCCCGAGGCTCTGGCTGTCCCACTGCTAACCTATTGCTCATCCACACACACAAATCAAAACGCATGCACCGAGTGGAAAAAGAGGTGGGAGAGGAGGAGGAGGAGTAGCGGAGACGGAGATTGTCTTTAAAGCGTGCTGGTGACGTGTATTCCCTCTTTAAACGTGACATCTGAGGGTGTTTCACATCTAAGCTATAATTACCTGCGCAAATATGTGGAAAACTGTAAGGCAACACATATCAGTCTGATCATCTGGTCTCGTCGGCAGGCAGACGGCAGTCCCTCTGCTGCACTAATGACTTAATAGGCCTCTAAATGACCAAATAGCCCACTGCCATCTAGAAGCACTTAGACAATTATGTGCCGGCCAGAACTCTGTAGGCTGACAGCGAGCTAGAGGGAGGCACAGAAGCAGGATGTGGACATTGTGAAAACAGGAGCAGCACACTTGACAACAGAATAGATCAGAATTCCTGTACTTGATTCATATTTTTACAGTCATTTTGCGAGAGAAAAAACATTTCTTCTGTGGTGTTCAATAGCAGGCCGCAGGCAAGAATTAACGGGAGAATATTGTTACAAGTGTCTTTTTTTTAACTTGAAAAAGTTAAGCCAACTTTACTCTATTAATTAAATAAGAATACCCAAAAGTGCATGTGTTTCCAGGTTTGATTTTTTTTTCTGTGATCTGTAAAACTTGCACCTTAACAAGATTCTTTTAATAAACAGTGCACTATTAACTTCAGTCTAGCCAAAAAACCCTGTAAAACTGTGTGCACCTCTATTAACTCAGTGCTCACTGCAGTGTCTCCATTCATTGAGTCCAACAGAGTTCACGTCCCTTCTCGCTCTGAGTACCTGAGAGACCTGAGGTAATGATTCCACCACATTGTCACTAAGCTGAGGCAGTGAGTTAAGCACGGCAGGTTGGAGTGCTCTTCCATACTTTTGTGTTCATTGTGCCAAAGCTTTCCCTCCTTCCTTCGCCCACATTCTCCCTTTGATGGAGAAATGAGGGTTTCTTTCAGCCTAAATTGCAAGGACCTCGTGTCACATTGTGGATCCATCTTCACTCCACGCTCTACTTCTCTTTAAATAAAGAACAATGCTGCTGAGCACACGCCTACACACACACTATAGTCAGCTTCCGTATAATTATTTTGTCATCCCAATAGTGAAAATTGCAGTAAATCTCATGGTGGTTGAGAATACTTTCCTGCAGGCAGGTACTCTCAAAGACACATTCACACTCACACACACATTATACTTTTAGATTTTATGTTTGCTCATCACAACAAGGGAAAATTAAACTGCATAAGGCTGGAGGTTGTTTTCTATGGGAAGGGCAGGTAGTTTCCAGGGTGGCTGAAGTTAATCTCAGGTTGTCTGGGCCAGAGGCTGATTGATCACAGACAGGAATGTGACCGACTGATTTCCTCAGAGACCCACTTGGCCCCTCTGGAATGTTGTTGTCTTTTGGGACATTGTTGTTTTATAACCTTTGTTTAACCAGGTTAGCCCCTCCAGATCTAAGGATCAGGATGTGTGCGCTGAAAAAAGTTGTGCTTTTGCTGTAGAAAATTTTCTCATAATTACGTTCTTTCCTAATACATATCATTAAGTTTCAGATAACATTTATAATGGTTTCTATGATAACTTAAGGGCTTTTGCACTCAATGTAAACACACAGACATATTAAAGAAAAAAAGTACAGTGTTGGGCAATCACCTGCTCCAAAGGCACCTTGAGTGTGCTACTCTGGGACTCAACTAAACAGATGGGACACTATTCTATCAAAAGAGATTCCTTAATTTGGTGTTTTGAAGATGGTGATACACAGCTATGTCTAACACCGTGGTCCAAAATCCCCCATAAATGTTTAACTGGATTGAGATCTGGGAACTGCAAAAGCAATAACACATGACTCATATAATTTTTATACTCTTCAAACTGTTCAGTGACCCTCATGTGGCCTCAGATGTGAACAATGCCATCCTCAAAGAGACCACCTCCTAATTTTCATGCCCATCTAGGAAGGGGCATTGCAAATTAGCTTAGGCAATAAATGTTGTGGTCTGTGGCACGGTTCATACGTGTGTGTACAGTATATATAAATAAAATAAAGTTTCAGTATAGCACGAAAGTAAAAAGAAAAAATTGGACTCACCAACCCCACAACAGAATTCCTCACAGAAGAAAAGGGGAACTACAAAGGACTTAACTCTAATCGGATATTATTAAGTATAAAAATACCTTGCATGAGTGCATACACATGCAACGCGTAAAACAGTAGCGCCTGACACTAACTAACCGGACATTGTGGCATATCAGTATCAGCCAGAGGAGACGAACATGGAAAAAAAGATTGCCAGTGTGCCATGGCATGCAGCTTTCCATGTCAGAAGCATGGTGGTCCAAGATGAATTCAGCTTCTCAGTCAGCCTGTGACATCAGCCACACATACCTCACACACCTCTCACACACACTGGTGGCCAACAATCATAAATAAGTGCCAGTAGGGAGCAACTGTGTGTATGTATGTGTGTTGTGTGATCCAGGCTTGTCGGGATTAGGTAGCATTAGTGGAGCCCTCTCACTGAACTCAGTTTTAATGTGACCCATTCCTCCTTTCTACCCCCTATGCCCCGTCCCCATTATACACAACCCAGTGGAGCACTTCGGCTCTGCTTACACCCTGCACCTCTACCGCTCACCTTTCTATACCCCCTTTCAGAAAAAACATGTTCAAGCTCATTTTCACTCTCACACCCTTTACCTGCATTATCCTACAAGTCAAATATTATTTTTGTAGTCCTAGTTTTTATGTGTTTATTCAGTCAGACTTGTGGGGCGCATGTACGTCATTTTTTGGCAGTGCTGTGCGTCACACATGGCACGTATTCAAATTTGGGTCTGTGGAGTATGAGACACATTTCTTTCTACTAGAAGCACTAAGTTGCAATGCAGCGAAAATAAAATTTTCACAAGCAAATTATCTGGTTCAGGGGCAGTAGATTACCTGTGAGAGTTAAGCTTGCCTCCATTCGACTACTTTAAGCTAGAGGTTGAGCAGCGGCTTTCTGTGACAGCAGTATGCAGTGGCATTTTTGTAAGCTAAGCAGAACAGCATTCCAATGAATGTAAAAGTATGAAATAAGCCTTTTTGTAAAAAAATCAGCTGCTCAAAAACACAGTCAAGCACTCTGATTAGCATGAAGGAAGCAGGAGACATGACTGCTACTTGCTTCTGTGAATTTAACAGACCTGTGCTGTTCTAGCATGGTACTTGAGAACAATGGGACATCTCATGAACTTTGTACTAGAGAGCTGGCAGGTTAAAGATTGTTCATTGTCTGATCTGACTGAGTCTGATCCATGTGTTATCATATGCAAATAATGTCTAGAACGGTTTAGCTCTGCACTGAGTTTTGGCTTTAGGTTTGTTGTTAATGAAACTCTAGTTGTGTGAATCAGTAACCATAATTGGTACACTGCATTTCCAAGGCAAAAATGCTCACATCCTGACATGTTAGCAAGGATGAAAGCACGATTTTCGCTGATTTCGCTGGCCTTTAAGGCAGGCTCAGAAGAAATTTAAGTGGCCAGAGCTGCATTAACTTTCATCTTCATCTTGAAAACTATGAAGTATCTAACTGTTCTGTTTTTGTTAAGAAATATAGCAGAACAATTTCATTCTAATGCTGCTTTTTTCTGTCACAGACTGAGCGTGTCTCTCAGCCAAGGTGAAATGGCCAGTTGGATCTCTTGAAGCAAGGCTCCACTTATAAACTTTATTAGGGCGCACATAAATCTTGTAGTCCTATCTTCTCCTGAACAGTTGGGTACAGTTACTCCCTTTGCACACCTCTGAAAGAGTAGCTCTTAGCTGAAGCAGGAAACCAGAGAGAAAAGACATGCAAGAAGTAAGTTAGCACTGAGGACCAGAGGGTAAATAAACAGACAAGACAGAAAGCAGATAATCAGACGCACAGGCGAGCAGACAGGGGGAAAAAAAGACAAGAGGAAGAGAAGCAGAAGAAAGGCTCCAGTACCATTAACAAGACTGCAGATGCTCTGGTACTAGGACAAACAACATTTTGCAGGGATAGATTACTCTAGAGATAAGCGAAAGCACAAACACTGAGCTCCACAGGTCAAACTAAGCTTAGAGACTAATTTGAAAAATGTTACCTTCTGTCTAAACTTTCCTCTTCCCATTACAGATCTGTTCTCAGCCACTCACAGTTCTGCGGCCAGTCTCCTTTCTGTAACACATAACAGAAGGATCTAGACTGTGTGTGTGTGTGCGTGCGAGTCTGTCTTGACAAAACACCTTTTTGTGTTTTATTGTTATTTGCAGCACACCTGGGTTGCAGGGTTGTGAAGGCCGAGACACAGATACAGACTTTGTACTTAGATTAAAAATTGTATTAATATGAGCCCATAAACACGGGCTGTTGAAATTTTTTGGACAGTGACTCAGTTTTCACAGTTTTGCCTCTTTGCACCACCACAGTCAGTTTGGAAACATGCAATTGTAAATGAACCTCTAAAATTGAGGGAACTGTGTATAAAATATCTGCGATACCTCAACAGAATCAGGGGGCTTATTTGCACCCATAAATTAAACTGAGAGTCTGCACTTCGCTTGCATCATTGCGGCGGTGTGCAGATATAAAATTGTGTCACTGTCCAAATGGTTCCCAGGCCAAACTGTGCTCACCATGATGGATTGATTTCTGTTTTAAAGTGCTGCATTTTGTTAGAGTAGATTAAACCAGCAACATACTGGGCTTCAATTTCAAAACTGATCCCAAATCAGCACCTGGATTAGCATAAGGGCTCATCTCTAAGGAGCTTTCAACAAAGACCTTGAACGCCTGATCAATACATTTATTTTATCCCAGTCTACATATAAGCGTTAGAGTTCACGGAACCTTTCCCGAGCCAGACTGACTGAAGGAGTCAGTTGCCCTTGCACTTGCAGTTGCCCTCTGGATGACCCCATTCCTTTGCCTTGGGCCCAGTAATCCCTTCTCTCTGCCCCTCACACTGCAGTTGAACATGACATTTTCGGTTCCATGTAATGACACGGGCTGGAGTCAGTTAGCCTTTGCAAGTTTTTTTTAAACAAGATAAGCTGTTTAATAAGTACACGAATGGATGAGGATTATTTCTCTTTTCTATCGGGTAAGTACAGCATCAGGACAATGATGAAAGTGAACGTAATCTCCAAATAATTTGCTGACCTCCTTGGCTCGCTTTCTATGAGCTTATAGAGAAATTCCTGTCCATTTGGTGTGTAAAAAGGATATATATATATATATATATATATATATAT
>JAVDPK010001650.1:588890-608567 GCA_034780415.1 Cichlasoma orientale
ACACACACACACACACACACACACACACACACACACACACACACACACACACACACACACACACACGCACACACACATCAAACACATAAAATTACAATGGACATAATGTGGTGGATAAGATGCAGCTAATACATTTTCCAACACTTTAAACACATGCTCTGTCTGTCAGACACATCAGAAATCTCTTTGGTGGTCCCACAGTTTTTAAGCACTGGCAAACCTTGGTTGGCAGTATTTGGGAAGGTTGTAAATATTTGTGTGAGTGTGTGCACGCGTGTGTGTGCGCGTGTGTGTCCATCCATGCTTTATCTAAGTTCGTTTTTTTTTCATCGGAGAGATCATTTGAACTTCCTCGTGGATGGACTGACAGACGTTTTGGAAATGATTGAGCAGTTATAGTGTTATTTCCACCCGCCCAAAAAAACCTGTATGCAACACAAACTGACACACATACACCAGTTATTCAGTCTGTGTCTCTTTTGGGCCTGTACGGTTCACATTACAGTCTCGCTCAGCCTCCCTCTGTTTTTCTGCTGAGCGAATACGCTTGCATGAAATCGAACATTTCTCCTGCTGATTTACCATGAAATGGTGTGCTTGTGTGGGATTATGCTGCGTTAGCTTCAGCAAGCCTAATAGAGGCGTGACTGAAAGAAGGCGAGGGAGATGAAGTCTGGTCCACTTACTGCTGCTTCTGCTGCTCCAGTCTATTGCACAGTCAGAGCACTGTGCAATTTGGACAAACTCTTTAGCGAAGACAGACGTTTATGGAAACACAAATACACAGCATCCATGCACACATCCACACATAAGCATCGAGTTACAAGTGCATGGTCCTTGAGAGAGAGCAAGTGTGTACGATGCGGCGCACAGGAAGGAAGAAGGACTTGAAAGCTAAATAAACATAGATCAGTGACAGTGGTGGAAGGAGAGCCAGCATCAAATGAAAGAAAAGAGAGAAAGAGTGTGAGTGGGATGTGTGGGGGAGAGATGAAGGATAGAACTATATAATCTAGAGATTTGTTGTTGCAAGCACATAACCTGAGTTGGGAAACGGAGGAAGGCTGGTGATTGAGGGTTTGAGAATTGATCCAAGATGAAGAGACACATGGAGGGCTGGAGGGACAGTTCTGAGGATGGAGGTGATGTGGGAGGATTAAAAAAAAAGGTGACGGCAGAGGACAATTAGCCATCTGTACTTCAAATATATTACAAAAAGAGGAGGAGTTGAGGGGAAATAGGTCTGCTCCTTCCTTTCTTCTTTCTACCTCCCCTGGTTAACCGTAAACATCTGGCCTTCTGGCCTTTTTTTACATTACACTTTATGCCATGTCTCCTGCTCCCCCCCCCCCTCCTCTTTCTTACTGTTTTCTTCTCACTTTAATTCATCTCTATGTTTTATTTTCTGCTCTCCTCCTCCTCCTTTCCCTCTTTCTTGTCTCTTGCATTAAACTCTATAGCGTCCACTATTCTGCAAGGGATCTAATCTGCCTGCGCACTAACGCAAATGAGAACAAGTGAGCCTAGGATGCCTGCTGACGTGCACATACATGTACAAACCAAAACTGAAATTGTAATTTATTTCACAGAAAAAAAAAATCAAATAGACAAACCTGGCATGACATCATTTGAATATCATCAGAAAAGATTTGTGGCGATTGAGGGCTGCATGTGAGCACGCAACCACAGAAACCTCTGCGAGGATTCCTTTCTTGAAATGAATTCAGTCACATGCACCAGCTCTTGTGAGCTGTTCAGACACTTGCCGTTTTTTTTTTTTAGTCTGGATGCATTGTTTCACCCAATACACAATTTATGTTCATGCAGCAGATTATTTGCTGCTCTCGTGTTTCAGCCGGCCCTCAGATGTGGACTTTGTAAGGAACAAATCACTCTTAGAGAATTATACTGTCTAAAGCTATTAGTCCAACCAAAGCAGACTGGAGGAGATAAGAGAGAGTGGTCGGGTCCTGGTTTGGGGCCGGGGAGGCATGTTTTAAACATACACGGCTGTTTCTGTCTACTTTTTTCTCATGCTGTGGAGAAGACCCAGCTCATCTGGTTTGTATAGCATCACACATCATAATGGAGCCGGATAAATCCAATGGAATTCAATGAGAGTTTTTTCCCTTGGAAAAAATGTGAATGCAAAATGTGTTAGGATTAGAAAAGGCTGTGAAGTTTGAGGTGGACTATGAGTATGATGTGATGACTTGATCTAGTCTATATCTCAGTAATACTTGTAATTTTATTTCTCTATACCAAATGAAGAAATCTGATGTTGGGTGGATCATTTAATTTACTTGAGAAGGGAACTCTAACAAGTTTAATTCTATCTGTCCATCCATTTTCTTAACCAAATCAGGGTCACGGGGACAGCTTATTCCAGCTATCATAGGGCGAGGGCAGGGTACACTCTGGACAGATTGCTAGTCTATCTCAGGGCTAACACAGAGAAAAAGGTAACCATTCACACTCACATTTACACATGTTTAATTACAGGACTTACAAGTAATAAAAAAAAAAAAGTGAATTAATTAGTTAATTATTTTAGCTAGCTACCAGACCTCTTTAGTTCTTGGCTCATCCAAGGTTGTACTAATAGCTTGAGGATAGCCTTAGCCACTGTTAGCATGACCCTACATTCATGCGTTCCTTGGATAATCCAAAAGCCTGAGTTGGGAAGTTGTTCATCAGACTTCTAGGTCACTTTATATGGATCTGAACTAACTAATCAAAATGCTCTTACGATCATCTAACTAACTTTGATCCCTTATAGTTTTTGAATATGACACCAACAACTCCACAACTGTACAAAAATGTTCTGACTTTTATCATTGTTTATCCAATTTGAGGTTGTGTTCACATGAATGTTACCAGTCAGAAACAAATATTTTGATTATGCCGACACGCCCAAATCTGATGGTGGGTGGATCATTTAATTTGCTTCAGATATAGTTATTTTCAAAATTAGGTAAATTAGGTGACTTATGAAATTAGCAAATTCACTTGTCTCCTAATAAAGTTGGATTTAAAACCTTTTTTATGGCCGTTTGTAGGCTTCATTAAAGTCGCAGCTGTCAACACCTGTTTCTCTAGCGCCTCATAAACATACAGAAGGTGTTTTTCTTCAGGACTCAGTGATTTGTAAAGGGACTGGAATTCAAAGAGGATCATTTATGCACCCTAACAGTTACAGAACAGCCCTCGTTTTAGCAAGTTATGTAAGTTGCAATAAATATAACACCATTTTGAACACTTGTAATA
Organism: Cichlasoma orientale; assembly: GCA_034780415.1. Classification (NCBI taxonomy): domain Eukaryota; kingdom Metazoa; phylum Chordata; class Actinopteri; order Cichliformes; family Cichlidae; genus Cichlasoma; species Cichlasoma orientale. The sequence goes on from JAVDPK010001650.1 coordinate 592,158, forward strand.
TACTAGAATATCAATTTTAATTTATTTTTATTTACATAATAACAGCATGAACTGACTTTTAGCCACTTTGGTTGTAAGCACTGCCAAAACACTAACATTTAACCACCTTATAAAATTGTTTCACAAACAGGTGTTAATATTAAGTGTAGACAGAGCAGTTTGTTGCTTCTGACCCCCTGTAAATGGATGCATGCTGAGGCTTGGAATCCTACTATATGTTTATTTAATTACAAACTCCTTCTACAGGAGCAACTTTTGAGGAACTAAAAGTGACATACAGGTTCCGCTCCTGAAGTTTCTTTCTTTCTTTCTTTCTTTTTTTTTTGGGCTGTCTGGCAGTTTTTGCGATCAGAATGATGATCCGAATGCACTGTTGTACCAAACAGCACTTCCTCCCAGGCCTTCTCTGATTATGGACATTTAGATGTTCACTGGCAGACAGACAGGCCTGTACATGTGCCTTCTTGACCAGGGGGACCTTGTGGGCGCTGCAAGTTTCAATCCATTACGGCGTAGTGTGTTACATTGGTATTCTTGGTGACTGTCCCAGCTGCCTTCAGATCAAAGCTCCTCCCGTGTAGTTTTGGGTTGATTCACCACCTTTCTCATGATCATCCTCACCACACGAAGCACAATCTTGTAGCCCATTTCAGCCTTGTGCAGGTCTACAGTCTTGTCCCTGATATCCTTTGACAGATCTTTGGCCTTGCCGATGGTGGTGGAGAGGTTGGTATGGAAGAAATTGATTCTGTAGACAGGTGTGCTTCCTACACATAATGAATTGAGATTAGGAGTATCTGTAATTGATTGACTGATTGATTGTAATCTGTGTGCCACATGGATACACATCCAATTTGTAGGAAAAATACTTATTTTAGTCAAATCATCTTTTTTTCTACATTCTTGGTTGATATTCTGCCTCTCCATTAAAATGATTCTACTATAAAGATCAGAGACTGTTCATGTCTTTGTAAGTGAGCAAAATTCAGCAGGGGAGAAAACAATTATTTCCCCCCATATCAAAAAAACTTTCATTATCCATCCACTTATCCAATTCAGAGTCACTGGAGCCTATCCCAGCTGCCACAGGCTGAGAGGCGGGGTACACCCTGGACAGGTCGCCAATCTGTCGCAGGGTTTACAAACAAGCATTCAGACCAACGGCAAATTTAGAATCTCCAATTAACCTAACCCCATGCATGTCTTTGGTCTGTGGAAGGATGCCGGAGTGACCAGAGAGAACCCACACAGACACAGGGAGAACATGCACTCCAAACAGAAATTCAAACCCAGGACATTCTTGCTGTGAGGCAACAGTGCTAACCACCTCGCCACTGTGCGCAAAACTTTCATTATGCATATTATGACACTATCACATTACTTAGCAACTACCTAACAACAGACTAAAATCCCAGGCCAAACAATGCTGCAGCGCAGAGATGTTTTAGTGACATAAATGAAAGCAGTGAGAGTGAATCATTTTAGAGTTGTGAGCTGCAAAACACAATTTGAACTAAGAGCAAAACACTCTATTGAGTCACCAGTTCTCTTATTCATTTGATCCATTGTTAACATGTTGTATTATGTAATAGAGCAGCTTTACATTTATAAGCATATTTGTACACGTATTAATTTCAGCCAGAAATCAGAAGGAAAGGGTGGACAGCTTTTCCCTTTTTCACCTGTCTTTAATTATTCTTGTAATGTTGCCGTGTGCTGTGCTCATATATTTGCACGCAAACTTATCCCTTTTCAACAGCACCTTGATGTTGATGGAAAACAAAAATTAACACAATTTTTGCTCTGTAATTTTCCAACAGTCTTTGACACCCTGCATTACTTGCTAGTGGGCATTCACAGTGAGGGAACCAGCTGTCTGCTTTTTCAGTCAGGATCAAGTGATACTTTATTATTTTCTCTGTTTTCTGGGGAGGCAGGAAAGCTGGGATGACTGGCGCAGCTGCAGTGCTGCCAAGTCAAACAGCAGGGTTTATTTGTGGACAAGTGTAGGGGCGACACCCACCCCCCCATTCACTGGAGACTCTTATTAAGAGGAGAGACAGGAGGTTCTGGAGACTGTAGGGGTGTATATACAATAAGTGCATGTATGGGTGGCTATAGGCAAAGATAAACAAGAGGAGAAGATCAAGCAAAGGAAGGACAGCAATGGAGTTGTAGAATGAACTTTAGAATTTGGAGGAAGGACAAGAAAAAGACAAGTTGTTAGTGGATGTCAAATACATTTTTTTTATTTTTATTTTTTTTTACCAAACTTAAGAGACAGATATCTCCCATGAGTAAATCCCCACCCTCTGCCTCAGAAAGCAAATCAGATGGGATGGAATGAAGAAGGAGGGGAAAGCTGGGAAGCAGCAGGCCTCTGCCACTTGGATTGTCCCTCTGGTAATCCCTGGATTTCCTGGGCTGAGACAGGAGGTAGACCAGGCACGGTGAGAGACTTAGTGAGACAGAAAGAGAATGAGAGCAAAAGGAAGTGGGACTAGAAATGGAGACAAAGGAGAAGCAATATTCCTAACACTGGTGCTGTGTTGTGATTTCTGCAGTGTGTGGTTTGTATACAGGTATTGCTCAAAGAGTAAAGCGGCGTGTATAATCATTAGCATCTGTGCTTATGGGTGGTTGTATATTTTTTTGGAGTGTTCATGCATGTGTCTCTGTTGTGGGTATTAACTGCAATAAAGATGTGGAAGAAAGCAGTGATCTGGCTTGCTGTAGTTTATGCCAGATGTGACAAGTTGAAAGTACTGCTTACCTTCAAATACACAAAAGATACATGCACAAAAAAAAAAAAGGTGCCAATGGTATTAAAATGATTTTGGTAATGCTCTCCCATTGGTGATTACATATGAGTTTTACGCTTGAATGTTGCCTTTACAGCCCCTGACGGGTTACATGATTCTCTAGGAATGAAAAAGAGGAAATCAGGTCTTGAGGCCCTCTTTGATAAAACTGTGTGAAACAACAATGAAGCTAACACATGAGACCATCCGGACAACTTTGATGTGGTCTTGTGTGACACTACGCTTCTACCCTAATGTATTCAAGGTGCTTTTCGGATTTTGAGGGGAGTAAAGATTCAGACAACAGGAGGCTTTTGAACAGCTTCACCACTACTACATGCACATTCAAGCATACAGTGCAGGCTAATAGAAAATGGATGCAGGGTTGTTTTTTATCTTTTTGGGGACTTCTCTTTGGGGAACAGGGAAGAGATAGTGCACTTATCCTTGTTGGGATGTTATTTCAACTCACTTACTTTTTTTCTTCAGTCACCCTAGGGTGCTGTGAACCCAATCCCCTCTTGTATTCAGTAGCCAAAACCCATGGGGAACCCGGCTCGGCCCAGAGGAACACAGCAGTGTGTGTCCTGGGTCAGGGGTCTAGCTCTTTTCTTTCAGGTAATGAAACACAAGCAGCTCTCAGGGAGATGAGAGCGGTCGAGGGGAACACACCACTCTGAAAGTATTGGAATTGTTTTCTCTTTAGGGGACTGTTTAAATGGCCAGTAATAAAGGAAGGGCCAAAGAGCAGAATTTCCACCCCCTTTGGATGGTTTGAGTTTACTACAAAATTACAACAAAGTTTTCAATTATTCACTAATAAATAAATCACAAGGGAGCTCCAGCAATTTTACAGAAATTTAATTGCAGGAACTGTGTATAAAAAAAATTGCAGCTCCACTGAGCTGTGTAGGATCTGATAGGTTAAATATCCTAGAGCACTGTGACTGATGTCAATTAACCAATAAAATCTTATGTTTCATTTGATTGGTCATGTTTCTGATATGATGCCAACAGCTCGTATACCAAAAATTTCTGGCTTCTCAAGTTCATTTTTTTCAACTTGAGTTGGTTTTAATACAGATTTTACATGTCGGTTACACCAACATCACATCAATGCACAGTAATGCAGACAAACCTCAGGCATAACTGCAAGTGGTAAAATTGCATTGTGGGCACCGTAGATATTTGATTTTGAGAAGGAAGAATGTGTGACATAATAATCAATGGATCATTTTACTATTTCCCATTTTAATTGCCATACAGAAGTAACAGATTTGTTTATGTAATCTTTAACTCTGTTAGCTTCATACACAAAGATAATGTTGCAAGGATAATATTAAATCACATTATTGAACTTTAGATTGCCATAAACTGAAAAAAGTTGTGAAAAAAGAAACTTTGAAATTCTGGTTTGGGGTCAGAATAAGGGGTTGGTTGGCATCATTTTTTCACTCGCACTGAGAGATTTTCATCCATCAGAGGAAAAAAAAACTTATTACATTTTGGTGTTAATCAAAATGGTAAACTGAAGTATATACACTGTGGAGATATTTTTCCCTTTTCAGAGGGCTGATTTCCTAGTTCACAAGGCCAAAAACATAGAAATATACATGGATACGCAAACTGAGAGAAATATAAGAGAAAAAAAGTGGAAAAGTGTGAAGGAACACATTATCTCAGATCTCTTTCCTGATGCTGGCAAGCTTTTGTTACGCTTTAATACACCTGACTGCCTGGTTATACCCAACACCGATGCCAGGCCTTACCCATACATCTTAAACTCACTTGCCCAAACTCTCTGCTGCACAAATGGAAACGAATCACCTCCATATGTGCAACACATGCTCGTCACAGAGAACAAGGCTTTGTTTGTCTTATACAATTCTTTCACACTTTCAGCTCTCTCTGGCCTTGGTACTCTGCTCTCTTCATATTGTGTCCTCTTGTCCTTTGTTCATTCTTTCACTGTCAGTTTGCAGGAACATGGAATACTGTGTTACTGCTTTACAGAGAGAAAATGTGAGGAGTTGAGGAGAATGGACAAGAAGGTGCAGAAAAGATTGAAGCAGATGAATGAACATGTGATCGTGTTTCTTGTTTTTAAACTACTGCTCTGTGTTTCATTTGTTTTTAATGACTCCTGTGTACTTCTCGAGTAAATCATATTTTGCTTCATTGCCAGGTTTCAGTGTTTGGCTTCCACACTTTGACACTTTCTTCTGCAGTCCTTTTGCTCTATGCATCACTCACGTTCTTCAATTCCGATTAAAGGAGGGGTGTGATGTAGTTGACAAGACTGAGGTCTCTCGGTTCCAGTACCTTGTCATCGGCACCTACTCATTACGTGCTTCAGACCCGTAAAACCTTCAAACAAGCTAACAGTATTGCTATCTAACAGCCAGGATTTAATAAACTTCAAGGTCAATTGCTGTAATGTACACACAATCTGATAAATGACATTTGCTTAAACTTAAAAAGATCTCTCTGACTTTTTTTTTTTCTTAAGCTCGTTCTCCTGCCCAACCCCTCCCCTCTGTTTTCCTTCCAAAGCTTGCTAATGAATTTTTGGAGTGCTGCGCTCAGATTGCAGGTTCCAAGACCATCCATGTGCCCTTCTCCTTCCAGCTTTGTTCTTATAAAGCTTTTATTTAATTACAATTGGAGTTTCGCACGCATGTATTAGTCAAGATTAGAAAAAAACGAGAACTGAGACCTGCAGTAGTAAACTATGTGGTGAAAACGGTCAATGTTGGTTACTTTGAAAAGGCCTGGCTGTAAAAAGTTGGTCTGTCAGAGTGAGTCCATCACTTCAACGTGAGAACACCCACTCTGTCAATCAATACATGGATGAATGCATGCACGCACGCACACACGCACCCACGCACGCATGCACGCACACACAGGGAATGTTTGCGTTTTTCCTCTCGCCGCCTCTTTCCCTCTCTTTGCATCTCCTGCAGTGATTGACATGCTTTTTCATTCAGTCCAGCACAAACTTGAGCACCATGGTTACAGCTGCAGAGATGTTCCTTCGCCGGGGGACAATATTGAAATAACATCTCCCCTACCAACACAACCAGTCGTAGCCTCGACATCTTGTCAGTCATGTTTGAAGCAGTTTGCCATGTAAAGGAAAATACTGAAGCTGGCTGCATTACAAAAATCCTGGCAGGTGTGCGTGCTCTGCCAGCTTCTGACCATGAGTCTGTCCAGGACCTACCCTTAAGACATGGCAAAGAGCCCTGTGGGTCAAGAGCCCGGGGCACTGGCACAGAATCAGCTTCCACAGCAGCAAAATTAGCTCAGCCTTAGCTTCTCTGGGCCTGGCATCACACCTCAGCATTACCCGGCGTTTAGAACAATGAATCTCACTTCAGATGGCAACAGAAACTGAAATAAGGTAAAGAGTCGTTGCTACGGCAGCACAAGGGGGTGTCCAGGGGGGTGGGGTGGATTTGAGAAGCCTGGTGTTGAAATATAAGCTAAAGAAAAAGGTCATCCATTTACAAAACTGAAATGGTCACAGGTTTGATCAAGATCCTTTTATGTGCCTCTGGCAGGACGACAGCATGGTGTTGGATATAGCTGAAAAATATGCTGGATTAAACATGTCAAAAAGAATGTCTGACTCCTGTTATACAGCGGGAAGAAAGGGGTAGAGATCAGGTTCTGGCAGAGGCATGAGACTAGGATGTGAACGAGAAGAAAGAGTATAGGAAGATAAAAGCAAAGACAAAAAATGGATGATAAGAGAGTTATGTGTGCCGTTAGCCCATCAGTTGTCGCTTTGCATTATGAAACAAAAGCAGATTAAAGTGGAAAGGAGCCCACAAAAGCTGTTAGCAAACACAATGACCTCAGAGAGAGGGAGAGAAAGTCACAAGGTTGAGCTTAGAGCTTGGTTCTGATTATCCCAACGTAAAGGTTACTTGGAGTTTAAACATGCAGTATGCCCAATATGGGCATTTATGATTGCAAAAACATCGCTTAATTGCAGGAATTACGACCTAAAATTTTGACATGGGCCTCAATCAGTTGTGCAGCTGGATCGGCCTTAAGCTGCTCTACAAATCATCTGGGTCTGGATGCTGACGTTCTCCCTGCAGTATTTTCCAAAGCACTAGTCAGATTTCTTGCCAATTAAGATCACAGGCGTGGATCAGTCTCGTTTAGGTTGAAGGTATGCTGATGTTGTAATAACGTCAGCTGAAATGTCTATCTTATTGGGTGCTATGTAGAACTATGTGAATTGCAGTACAATACAGAAAATTTTCTCTTTCAAACACACCTCTTGTTCCTTAGCAGTGACTGACACGTCGGTCTCGATTGCCTTGCCAGTCAGAAGTGGCGTGAGATTGTAGAAGGCGGGAGCAGGGAGATTAACCCCTGGTGTCTAGGACAGCTGTGGAGGTTTTGGGCTGGCTAGCGGCTGCACACTATAAATTCTCTCTAAAGAGGGTTTACTTTCGATTTTAATGGCTGCTATAAATTTTCTGCACCCTGGTCCTGGTGAAAGAAAAAGAAGGCTTATTTTTAAAGGGTCCCTCTCTCTCTCTCTCTTTCACTCTCTTCGGCTCTACCTTTCTTCCCGGTTCTTTCCTTCCTTCAGGAGAAAGTCAGTGGCTCCTTGCCATGTATTTTGTGGTCTGCTTTTACCTGTAGTCAGCTTGTATGAAAAGTATATGAAAATTTCCTGAAAGAAATGAAAACTTTGCAAAGGAATGAGCATTTCTCAGACACTGAGTATAACAGCTTCATTGTATATCAAGGTCACAATGTATTTATAAAGAGGAACACTGGCTGCCTCCACAATTTCTACACTTTTGTGACAAATCCCTGTTGGGAGGCAGAGAAAACTTTGTGTTTTCTTTGAGTTTGTGGATGCAGAAAGTAACAGCACCATTTGTGTCTTTCCATGTCTCTCCCTGTAGGTGCTGTTTGCCTTGAACCAGACCCTGCTGCAGCATGAGGGTGTTCGAGCAGGCAGCCTGCAAGGCTCCTACACGACAGAGGACCTCATTACACACTACAACTGTGGTGACCTCAGCGCCATCATCTTCAACCATGACACCTCACAGGTTGATTAACTTTAGGATTGCTCATCCTATCGTAAAAAATACGATCACTTCCTGTTCACTTTTCTATGACTGAATAAATCAGCTTTGTGTCAGTATTCTTCAAAACAATGGAAATCAGTTAAAACACAAACCATACAAAATTTTACAGTGTTTTCCCATATTTCCCAATTCCAGAGTTCTATGTGATCCAACAGCAATGTACTGGTGAGGTAGTGCTGCTGTAAAATTGTGAAGTTTGACTATAGTCAAAAGATCAAATAATAAGTTACTTTCATGCTAGTACCACATTACCAGTGTTGGGGTAGTGTCATGGAATGGTGTAAAGCAGGCAGAATGAGGACCCCAATGCAGGACATGGACTCGGGAGTGAACTCAAAATAGTCAGCTTTTATTGCTGGAACAACACACAGGACAGGCTCAGAAACAGAGTACACAATGACAGGGGCACAGAGACATCTACACAATGGCAAGGACACAACAACAGGGCTAGAAAACACAGGACTTAAATACACCAGGAAATAACGAGGGAAGTGGAAACAGGAGGGAACACAGGTGAACTAAATTATCTAGATGAGACAAAAGGAAGCAAAACTGAACATGACGGACAGGGACCGGGCATCTAACAAAATAAAACAGGAAGTCACAAATGGGCACAGAGACACAGACTTGACAGAGAAACACCAGGAACTAGAAATAAACTGAGGACTGACAAACACAATCAGATACAAATTAAACACCAAAAGAACACAAAACACTGGGCCGCTGGCCCAGGACCATGACAGGTAGATACTCAACAATAGTAATGTATTACACATTACTTGTTATTTTTCTTAAAAGTATTGTGTATTTAACAGCACCCTCTGCACACTGTATTTATGCTGCAGACCCACACATTCATTCTTTTTCTACCAAGAGAACTGAAAGAATGAGGACCTGCACTCACAGCCAAGCAATGATGAATGGTTCCAGGTTTGCTTTCAGTCATAAAATCATGTTAACGCACATGATGATGTGTTTGAGGTCCCGTCAGGTGGAAATGCAAAAAAGATGCCTCACTGATTTTTTTTTATTAAATTTTTTTTAACCAGTGAGAAAACATTAGCTATGATACTTTGGTGTAAACTTTCAACCATTAATGTATTTATTTATTTTTGTTTTATTTTATTTTAATTTTTTACAGGACTAACCAGATGCAAAATTTTAGACTGCAAGACACTTTTTTTCTTTTACTTTGTCAATTATATATCATTTAAAAAAAATCCTAAAGTGAATCTTTGTACTTCTGTGTTTTGCTGGAAAAGGATTAATCCACTTTTTGTTTCTGATTCACTAAAAATTCTCACATAAAATACTAGCTACTTGTAGCTGTAGTCCAAAAACATCTGTAACTGCGTTCAGAACTCGAATCTGTCAGATCCTCGATTTGAGCTGGCAAAACTCTCATACCCACTTCTCTGCCATTACACTATCGTCACCTCAAACTTTTGGGCTTACACATCAATTCCACAAATCTGCACATTGCCATATTAATCCTTCTCAGCCTCAAGTTACTTGATGGTCTGACACTTTAATAGCTTTGGACTCCACCGTAAATACACCATCTAACCTCCTCCAACTTATTTCCTAACATAGCCTTTGCTCCTTTGGTGATGGCCTCTTAATCAGTCTTCATACCCAGCTGTCAAGAGGCCATTCGGTATTAAGTACGTACACACACACACACACACATATATGGTAGGCACAACATGCAGTAGCTCTCAATCCATCTCTGCTCCTGAATGCAGATTTACTCAAAAGCTCTCCTCAAAAGTCAATTATGCTGTGTCAACCTCCCTCACTGATCCTTAAGTCCCATTAAACCCAAAACACCATGTAACCTCAACTCACCGCTCGACTGCAGAGATTCCACATCATGCCCACTAGAGACACACACACAGTATATGAAAGTACGCACAACTTACTGTTCACACAAACTCATGATGCCTTTGCTATGAAGTGCTGATAAAAGACACGCAGTTTGCTTTTTTTTTCTTGTTTCTTCATCTGTCTCGCCCATTGTCTGCTTTTATACACCTTTTTCTCCCTGTAAGCCACGAAGAGCTTGTTAGCCACAGTTTCACCTGCAGTTGTCTCCTGCATTTTAAATCATCCCAGTTTGCCCCTGCTCCTCATGTCATAATAACATGTATCAACATTCGCGGACATATGCTACAGCAATCAGACGCCTGACTTCAGAGCCCACTTGTGTAGCTTGATGATCTATAGCAGGTTTTTTGTGTGTGTGTTTGTGTGTCTGTGTGGATTTGAGCTTCCAGAGCTGTAAAAGAACAGGTGTTTTTTGATAGATAGGACTTAATCCAGAGGCCCCCAACACCCCTGATGCTCTTCCAGCTCAATCTTCATCATATAAGAAAAAGGTCGATGACGGGTCCCAGACCACAACCGTGTAAAATGGTGTAAGAGAGGTAATGTGCTTCAGCATTCAACTGGTCCCAAATCCATCAGAAAAACAAAGTAAAAGTGAGACAGAAGGAAAACAGAAAAGCAAAAGAAGTAAGATAAATGCAGTCATTAAAGTATAGCATTAGATAAAGAAAAAAGAAGAAGAAAAATAACATAGGCAAAAGTCACCTGCAAATATCTGGAGATTTAAAGCATCAAAATGTAGAAAGTTGTGCCAAGATGAAAAATTATGTCTCATAGGTTTAGTTTTCCACATCTGCTACAGTATGTATCTGTAATTTATAAAGTAATATATAACTGAAAATGTTCTTAAATGCTGCATTACTCTGGGTTGTCCTTACATCCTTACAAATTGTTATTACTCCAGTGCCATAATATCATCAGAAGAATAAAAGAAACAAAGAGCAGAAGAGAAAAGGGGATTTCAAAGAGCTGAATTAGAGAAAAAAAAAGAAAAAATAGAAGTAAACCGCTGGCAGGACATGTACGAGAATGTGAGTGCAGAGCAGTACCAGTCATGGGGAAGGGAGAAAATATCTCGCTGTCACTCCGTGTTTCCTGTGTACATTGGGATGGAGAGCAGCTAATGGCCTTTCATGTGATAGCTTATCTCCATTTACCGTTACACTCCTACCTTGACCCCTCTCTGACCGAACCCCTTTTTTTTCATGTCATGAAACACTCACACTATCCTCACTCATCAGCAACGATGAAGTCCTTCTGCACCTTTTTTTTTCTCTGTCTCTCTCTTTAAACGTTTCCATTACTTTCTTCCAAGTCTGCATTATTTTATTTAAGAATCGCGTAGTGCTGTCAATCTGGATAAAGCTGGGTCAATCGCCCTGAGAAAACACAGAGAGAGAATACAAAGCCTTGGGCTACAGATAATTGTGTGACTGTGTTTTTCTTTCATTCTGCATTTCTTTCTACCACTGTGTTATAACTAAAAGCACATATTTTATTTCAGTGGCATACAAACCATATAAATTTGATCAGACCCTGAAATCAAGGAAATGGTTCTTTAAAAAAAAAATAAAAATAAAAATAAAATAAATATTTTATTCAAAAGTTGTTTCCATGCATAAACCTTTTACAGTTTCAGGAGAATGAGGCAAGGATATTTTCCAGAGTTCTTCTTTCTCATATGTAGCAAACACAAGGTTGTCCACTTTAGATACAGTTGCACGACGGCAAATACATTGTGTGGTTTACCTGAGGTAGCAGTCTGAATAGAGGATGTATAAGGTAGTGCATATGACACCAGTTGACCAGCAGTAAATGCACTGTTGTTATTATCTGCTTGGTTTACACATCAGTTCAAGCCAACATTATACGAATTCTGTAGAAACGTGCTGGCAGGTTGAAAACAACAAACGTATGATTTCACTGCATGAGACATTTGAGTTCTCACATGTGCCTCTGTCGTGTGAGCCCTAGAAAAACTCAGAGCTGCAGTACATGTGTGGAAATGGCTTACGTTTATGGATAGCACTTAAAAAAAAAAGTCATTTCAGCATCTGGATTTTATTTTTACTAATATTACAACCCAGTATCACGGCAAAGCGTGCAATAGAGCCGCCAATCCACTAGAGGACATCATGTGGATGTCATGCTTTGCCTGTCCTAGGCGTGAAATGGAAACGCTGAAGTTGCAGTAAGTGCAGGAAGTTGCAGTACCACCAGGTTTGTGATATTTTATTTAAAGCCAACAAGCCAGATGGCTGATACGTATGTAAATTTGGCCTCCATACATCTATTGTAATGTCTTTTTTTTGTTAAACAATATTTGTAATGTAGTATTTTTTCAATGGCTGGTAATCAACAGAAAAGTGGTAGAAAATTGTTGGCTGCAATTTACTGTGACTTAATGCAGATTCAGCGTGCATGTACATTTCACGCCTGAAATGGACGTGGATGTGGATGGATGGCTTTATTACATACTTTGCTGTGACACTGGGTCGAATATTGCAGTGTAAGAATACGTAAAGAAATATCACCACTGGAAGTGGCAGTAAATGGTGAAGTTTATTGATGAAGTAATTTTAAATTTTAGTCAGTATTTTGGCTGCTCAGCCAACACATTTGTAAAATATAGAAATGATAAAAGCAGAAAAAAAATCTCCATAACTTCCTAAAGTTTAAAGAAGCAGTAAAGTTTTGTTTTTGAGTGAATCAAAATGCTTGTGAATATTACTTTAACATAATGCGAGATATTAATCCAAAAGCAGAGTAATGTATACCCCAACTGTAGGCTATGAAAAAACGTCAAATCCCTAAATCTTGTCATAAAAGAATGTTTATTATTTGGGAGGTATATTGTAAATTTGGACCATTTAACTATTAAGCAAAAGAGACTGTAGGAAGAGCAGATGAGGGAGTGAGAGGAAGCGTCAGAGACAGATTTTGGATGGCTCCCGAAGAGCACCTTGTTCACATGTGGTACATCAAATCCCCTCATGTATTCAGGACTGACACAGATACACTCACACATGCACACACACACACACATGCACTCATTCACACTCCATTTGCAGCTGTTCTACTGTTGTGTAAACTTGTAGCTCAGTTCTAGACAGCAATAGTATGCTTGCTTGTTCTTGTCACACTTAAATACAAATCCAGATTAAACACATCTGCATATGTCTAGAGAGAGCATGAAAAACAACCTCTTTGTTTCTCCATTCCCACCATTGCTTAATGCGTTCCTACTTGGGAAGGAAAGTTGGACTATATAGACAATGACTTAGTACAAAACAGACTGTAAGATATAATAACCAAATGTTGGGTAATTATTAGTCATGCTGGCGTGACTGCCTAGTGATCACTTTCTTAAGTAACTAAATCAGTCACTGAGTGGCTCAAACCACTAATTGCTTTAGTTTAAGTACTTACTCAGATCCTCACCACTTGATGTTTCTCTATTACTTACACTATGCCCCCTGCGAGTAAAGTATAGCATCATCATAGAGTTTTTTAATGAGCACTTTTTAATTAGGCCATTAATAACAAACCGGGCAGAGCAGAAAATTATTTCCATGGAACTCAAATTGTCTTGAAACGGTAACAGCAAATTTTTATATATCATGGATTATAATGTATAATGTAAGAAAAATATCTTTATTACTCTCAACATGCAATTAATCTATAGAGGGAACCAACCTACACCATGTTTTCAAGTCCAGTGATAAAGGCGGGATAGAGACAGACGGCTTAAGGAGTCGGACGGCTCAAATCCTGATGCCAAACCCCTGTTAGTCCACCTCCGACCCCCGCTCATTTTCACAGACTAACAATCTGCTGAATCCACTGATGGAGGCAAAAGTGGAACAGAGCCAGGTCTCTCTATGCCTCTCTGGCTCCTAATAAATCTTACAGTAATTAAACACACTCACACTTATGAATATACTGTATTGAGGCATGCACACTCGTAGTGTATTTCTTGTAGTGCACATAGTCAGGCACACATGCATATATAAACACATTCGTGTAAACAGTATTCATTACACACACGCACATGCACAAAAATGTACAACCTGTATACATACACAGATGGTGCTGACACGTTTCCCTCTCACGCCTTGCTGATGCTTTCTTCATGTAAAACGCAGCCTGCAGAGCGGGGCGTTGCGCTGGTCAATTTCTGTCGAGCTGTCACATCAGAAACACTTGTAGCTGCCAGGTGTCACACTCACACGGGCACCAACACCACCATTCAGCCCTCTTCTTTCTTTCCATCCCACTTTTCTTTAATGCCCTTTCTTTCTTTTTATGTTTTATTTATAATTTGAGTGATTCATTTACTTTTAATTCTGTCATGGATTTTCACCACAAGGCTTTGAAAGTCCTATTTTCTCACGGTCTTTTTCTTTCTTTCAGCTGCCTCACTTCATCAACAGCTCTTTGCCAGCACATGACCGCATGACGGCCCAGCAGATTGACAGCTACTTCCGCCAGGAGCTCATCTACAAACGCAATGAGCGAATGGCTCGACGTGTTTCTGCCCTGCTGCAGAGAAATCCCAACCATACTTACTTTTTTGCTTTCGGTGCAGGTAAGACTTCTACAGACCAGACACGGGATGTGTAGGATGTGGAACAGAATCAGGTTAATAATGCTTTAATCAGTTTAATGTTGTAAGGCCTCAGGAAATGACCTTTGACCTGCTGGTTACGAGATTCCTCTCTATTCTGCATGTTGAGAGCAACTCCAACCTGATTCTCTTTTTCACACGAAATGAAGTCTTTCCAACAACATTGTTATTGGAGGTGGGAGTGTGCGTTTGCATGTAGTTGTGAAGTGGAATAGATCAGGTTTACTTTGGTCTGGAACAGAGAATCTGTCAGTTCTAATGTGTGTTTATGGTGAACAAATTTGCTCTCTTTCTTGTTTGAAAGCAAAACTGGAGAAAAAGCTGGACAATAATAGCGTACAATAGTTCCCAGATCCCTGGCATTCGAAAACTGTGTATCTGTCCAAGTGTACACACATGTGCACACACATACACAGAAGTCTCAATTACAGCCAGCTCCCACCTCAGAAATAAAGAAACTGCGAGTTGTTTGTTTCAATTAGCATTCCTGGCTAATGCTGGTAATGTTTCCTGAACAGTGTAGTGCGTACTAAGGAAAGCTTGTGTGTGTGTGGGTGTGTATACGCTTGGGTGTATGTGTGTGAGCGCTCACAAACACGTGTGTTTGCCCACAAAAACAGGTGGTGGGTGGGTATCTGTGTGTTTGTTTACTGTATGGCTGTGTCCCTGTATGCTCTGAAAATGGGTGGTACTAGGTGGGAGGATGTGTGTCTGCGCATGCATGTGAGTATGTGTGCCACAGTGAATGATTAATGCTGAATGCCTGGTTCCTTCCTTTGAGCATTGTTACCCCCTTGGCTTTTTGTGCAGTTTGGACAGGGCCACTGTTGCACCATCCAGCTGATATGCGTGTGTCCGTGCAGATGTGGCTGCACACTGTAAGTTAGCATATGTGCTCTGATTCTGTGGAGAAATGGATTTTTGGAATAGTACTAACTTAATAACTGGTCTACATACATGGGGAAATATACCAGTGGCGTGTGGTGACTTTTACAAAAAGGTAAGCAAAGAACAAAAAGGCAAATCCAGTAATGGTTCATATTCTATAAAATTATATTAATTATATTAATAATATTATATTATTGTTAGTAGTAGGCTGCCCAGTGTGGACCACATATCTCAAAAAAAATTAAGCTAAGAAAAACAGACTTAAACCTCGGTTTTAAAAAGTAAACAAAAATATATAAATAAAAAAATCAAAGGCTTGAGCAGTGTGTGAAATAGGGGTAATAAAAATTATGAAAAATGAAAGTGGAGCATTAGCAAAACAGCTGGTTAAACTTATTACATTCAGTCAACCAAATGATTTCCCATACATACTAATCTGAAATTGCTGGCTGGGTCAGCACTTGTTCAGCTTGTCCATTTTATGGCAGGAATTAGCATCCCCATCATCCAGGCTTTCCTTGCCAACGTCCTAAATGAGTTATTAAAAGTTAGTTAGAAAAAATTCATCTACTAAGACAATAAATCACAGAGTGCTCATTTACTTGCTAATGCAAGTCCCGTTTCCACACAACACGTAGACCATAATTGATAAGTGAAAGCAGAGCCAGTGTCAGCTTGTCAACCGTGCTAGTCTCCCATCAGTCACCCATCAAAGACCAGAGATTTATCTATAAAGTGCATGTGCAAAGAACCAGAAGAAGCTGCTGACATCTTAGCTTGCTCAGCTCAAGCCATTGTTAACTGGACACAGACACACCCATGAATTTGAGACGTTCTACAGATTTCAGTGGAATTCGAGGGAAGGCCAGGTAAGACTGCTTCCAGAGACAATAGCCGACTGCAACCACAAGATGGGAGCAATTTAAAGAATGGAAGCAAACAGGCAATGACAGAAGCTTATGGGACAGAATGCTGTTTGAGATGCAAGGAAAGAGACATATATATATATATATATATATATATATATATATATATATATTTTTTGGGTTTTGGGCAAGCACTCACAGAGAACACCAGGTATATACAC
>JAVDPK010001650.1:608603-670246 GCA_034780415.1 Cichlasoma orientale
TATATATATATGTTTTGGGTTTTGGGCAAGCACTGACAGAGCACAACTGGTATATACACCAGTCAGTCATATCATGAAAACTGTCTGCCTGATATTGTGCAGGTCTCTTTGTGGTTGGACCAGGGACTTCTGAAGGCTGTCCTGTGGTGTCTGGCACTAGGATATTGGCAATGGATCCTTTTGGTTGTGGCATGGGGGGTTTATGAAATTTGGGGGTCAGTCCTTGACTTCTTTGTCTCATTTCTTTAGCAATTTCTGAACAGTTTTTTCTTGTGCAGTGAGATGCATTATCCTGTCATAAAAAAATGTTTAGTAGATGTTGTGTGTCAAAGTAACATCCACCTGAATGAGAGGATCCAAGATTTCCCAGCAGAACATTGCATTGCAAAAGGATAAACAATGTTATTCACTTTACCTGCCAGAGTTTGTAATGTTGTGCATAGAAAAAGAGTGAAAGAATGTGAAAAACTGTTTTTCGAATTATGAATAAACTTCTACTGAGGCACATATTTCTAAATCCACCATATAAAATAAATGTTTTTCTCAAAGCAATCCCTGGATATGAGTTTGTATACAGGAACTGAATGAGCAGCGGGGCAGTGCTGAGAAAATGATGGTGCTCAGTAAAGAAGCCATCTGTAACTAAATACTATGTGTAAGCATGTGTGCCTGAGTGTCAGACTGAGCCAGTTTACATTAAACAGACTACCAGCACTTCATTGCAAGCATTCGGAATGAGTGTAAAACACTGGTTTGCAGCACATAAAACTGAAATCATTCATCCCTTGCTGTTTTAATACTATATAATAATGCTATTTATTATATATTTGTCATTTCTAGCATGATGAGGAAAATCTAGGTCTTAAATTCTCTCGGGCAGTTAAAGTCACCAACTATCAATTTGTATGTTTGGTATATTAAGACCAATAAAATCAATTTTAATGCAGTTTTATGTTCCAGGTTGGTCTCTATTAAACATTTTGGGTTAACTTTCCAGTGTGTTCAACGTGGCCTGGATAGATGTGAGGTGAACATGTGTGTTGGGTCACCTGCAGGCTTCAGCCTTGTGTGCAACAAAGTGACAGCAAGTGTGAAGTGATAGGAACCATTGCAGTTAGGCTGCAGGGTGCACGCACACACATTCCACACACATGCAAAAACCAAGATTCATACTCAAAGAGGTACAGTATAACATACTTGTGGACATGTATATAAGTGGTTACTTTATAACATGTGCAAACGAGCATATTCACTCACACATACAATAAACACAGACGTCTCAGTCAAGGCTTCAGGGAAATAAACAGGTATCAGTCAGTGAAGACCAGATATGTACGTGAAAAAGCAGGGAAAATTCCTGCTGCGTGTTCAGTCAATTTAACACTCACAATCTGTATGTAATTACTGTTTGATTTACTACAGCAGCTAATTATGTGTTTGTTACCAGGGATTCTTTCTTTCTTTCTTTCTTTCTTTCTTTCTTTCTTTCTTTCTTTCTTTCTTTCTTTCTTTCTTTCTTTCTTTCTTTCCTTCTTTCTTTCTTTCTTTCTTTCTTTCTTTCTTTCTTTCTTTCTTTCTTTCTTTCTTTCTTTCTTTCTTTCTTTTCAAAAATACTGAATAATTACAGTATGAAATTTTACAAGTAAAACGGTTCTTTCATTTAAACCATTCCAGAAAACTTTTGATCAATTAATACTGACTTTTAGAGAAATCTGTCAACCCTAGCACAGTGGAAGCCATAAAACATACATCCTATTTGAAACTGAGATCAGTATAGTGTGTGCACAATAAAGGGGAGTTCAAATGGTCACACAGTTATACAGTACTGTGCCTCATTTCTTTATATTTTGTTTCCAAGGAGTAAGACTTAGGTCAGGGCAATAGGTCTCCAAACTTTCTAAAGGTCTTTCAAAGTTTTTCTTTGGACATTGGCTGCTTTTTCACTTATTTTCAGTTCAGTTTGTTTGTTTATTAAACCACTTTGTACTGACCTACTGTATGAATCAGTCAAGCATAAAAAAATTCCCAGCTTAAGGGATGAACCAGTGTTGTGTCTACACATAACAGAAAACTTAGCAAAGAACCAGTTTTAAGTTGTATCTTTAGGCACTTTGTTATTGGCAGCCAATTGCAAAAACACATTTGTTCCCATTTCTTTAGCTAAATCTACACAAAAAATGGCAAAGTTAACAGAGTTTGACGGCCATAAAATTTTATGGCGTCAGGCCTAAAAATCTATGTAGTGGTGTGGGGGCTCTTGTTAAAATTGATGGAATTATTAACACAGAAAAGTATCGTCAGAGTTTGATCTACCATGCAATAACACCTGGAACGCTTCTGACTGGCAAAGACTCAATTTTTCAGATGATCGATGATCCCAAACTCACTGCGCATGCAGTAGAAGCATACCTGGATAGAAAAACACACAATGGAACACTATCAGCTGTGGAGTGTCTCCCCAGAGCCTGGGCCTCAATATTATTGAAGTAGCGTGTGATCATCTTGACAGAGAATGCCCTTCAAGAAGCCTGAAGAACTATGCCTGAAGACTATTTAAAGAAATTACAGCTGCCTAAGAGAATTCAGACTGTGTTGAAGCCTAAAGCATAAAGCATAAGGCGGTCATACATTCAAGCTTATTAAAATTGTACAAACTCCATTTTTGCCTTATATGCTGTATTGTATGCATGTATGTTTGCACATGTTTCCATAACATATGCACCCATTTCCCATTTTCCTAGCAAAATATAAAGAAATGAGAGATGGCTTAAGACTTTTACATAGTAGTTGCGGTTATTCTTTTAAGACGGTTATTAAAAGTAAATATTTTCCACCAAAATATTTCTCTAATATCAAATTTGCACTTTTATAGTGACAGATCATAAATACGGATACTAATGACTGCAACTAATGAGGCTAAAGTCCTGTTTTCAGGCAACAAACTGGGTCGCCTCTCTTGTGCACGAATCAGAAGGCTTCCATATTCTTAAGTTTTATATCTGTGTTCAGAATGTTGACTCATGTCTTTACAGCCCTGTAACTGTCCCTTTATGTCCCAATTTCCTACCAGTTATAATCAAACATGAAATTTTATCATTCACTGATGCCAGAACGTACAATATTAACTGATGGCACAGACTCCCGGAAATTTGGCTATGCCCACATTTCCCTTGAAGATTTTCAAAACTTCTGGAGGTGAGCAGACCTGCTTTGTGAATGGTGTTCTGCTCATAGCCTAATGATAATCTAACCACAGAGCACAGTTTGAGTAATGAAGGGAAATGAAGAGGACGGGTGGGTGCGAGTGTTAAGATTATCCAGGCATATTATAAAATAAAGACAGCCCAGGGAGATGAATTATAGCCACTTTCAGGCCAAACATGGGCGTGCAATAATGTGATCACATAAAAATCCAATCTTTATGGTCAGATCTCAAAATTCACATTAACAGGACGTGTTTGAAACTGAAGCCAGTGGGCTGCATACCTTACTGCACAGCTTTTTCTTGTGGATGACAAAATGGAATAATCTTAACACAGAACTGTGTCTGACAGACCCGTGACGTGAGCTTGTGTCCGTTCACGTCAAATGAGTGTTTTTGTATTTATGCTTTACAGCAGATAAATATTAGGAGCCTTTCTAGCACCATTTGCCTTGGATTCCTTACTGCTAATATCAACCATGTCTAGAATATAGAAGTAAAAAAGAACTTTCAAGTCAAGACCCACTAAAGTTATAGATGTCATAGTTATTTTTTTTCTTTTCACAGGGTAATTAAACTATATGATGTGTGTATTAAGTGGTTCAGGCAGGAAATCCATCTCTCCTCAGCTCAGCAGCTTACTGCTCAGCCTCCCCCTTGCCCTTCACTGTACGCCTACACCTTACTTTATGAATAAAATGTATAATTCTGTAATTGCAAAAGGCATTTCTCTCTCTTTTGCTCTGCTCTCAGTTGTGAATTCTGCACACACATCTGCGAGAACATGTTGTAACAGACATTCTTTATTTTCTTCACTTTCAGGAACACGTTATTCATACAAATTGCAGAGATAAAGTGTTCCAGCAGACATAATTGAATTATCCCAGGCCGTATAAAGAGACTGAGTGAGGGGTTTTACTGTCTCACTGGAGCCTGCTGTTGGGCCAAGCTTTTATGATATTGATGGTCGACAATGGCAACTAAGTCCCGAATCAGTAATTCACAATATATGGTGTGTACATTGTTTGATTCTTATTCATTGACTTTACAGTAGGCATGCAATACACCAGTAAAACTCATCAGTAGCCTATTTTCAGTTGCTATACATATTACATATTATTAAATCTGTTTTTTTGATGCATGGGGTCTCAAGTTGTGTATCTCAAAATTTTGACTTGCTACTGTAACCCAAACTTCAAAGAAAATAATTCAGGATTGAGAAAATAGCTTGAAATTTCAAATTATTAACTTGAAATTTTGAGATAATAACCCAAATTTTTGAATAATGGGTGCCATTTTTTTTTTTTCAGTGGCAGAAACAAGCTTCTAGAACCCAATAAATATTTTTTCATTCAGTAGATATTTGGTTCTCAGTTTTGAGATTTGGAGCCAGAAAAGAAAGACATCTCTAAGCCAGGGTGGCTCTAGCTAAATGCAGGGGTGGGCTCAGCGCATCTAAGCAGCAGGTCTTGCAAGTCAAAAGTAAATAAAAATCATTTTTGTTTTTGGTTAGCCGTTGGAAAAGGACAGAAAACCCCCAAGTATTGATTCTGACATATGATTGTTTGGGCTGCTACTCTGTGATCAGAGATACGAACACACAGAGGCTGGCAAAAACAGACTGCTCAACTGTGAGCTCAGAGCAGGACAATTAAAGCTGACACAAACAGTCTTGATGCCTGTAAAACACACAAATACAAACACACACACCCACTCATGTGGTGATGCGCTCTCCTCCCTCTGTGGCTCTCTTTCTCTCCTCCTTTGGTTAGGCTGACATGTTTAATGTAACAATGGCAACGAAAATATTAACAGCACCAGAGTCAGTGCAGTAGCTTAGCTTAAGACTGAAAAAAGAGAAATGCCATAGGCAGTATTAAAGATGGTATAGTGATGTCACCCACTGGCTTCAGAGTCCAGCGATGAGGTCTAGGAGACTTCTAGGGGCTCTATCTGCCTGTTTCGGGACACCTATAAATCACTGGAACTATGCCCCTAACTCCAGTATCCAGATGGATGAGTTATAAAAAAAATATATATATACAAAAATATAGATATACTGTGTTGCCAAAAGTCTTCGCTCATCTGCTTTCACATGCATATAAACTAGACTGCCATCCCAATATTAATCCATAGGGTTTAATATATCGCCCCACCCTTTTGCAGCAATAACAGCTTCAACTCTTCTGGGAAGGCTTTCCACAACGTTTAGGAGAGTGTTTATGGGAATTTTTGACCATTCTTCCAGAAATGCATTTGTGAGGACGGACAATGTTGGACAAGAAGTCCTGGCTCACAGTCTCCGCTCTAATTCATCCCAAAGGTGTTCTGTCGGGTTGAGGTCAGGACTCTGTGCAGGCCACTCAAGTTCTTCCACACCAAACTCGTTCATCCGTGTCTTTATGGACCTTGCTTTGTGCGCTGGTGTGCAGCCATGTTGGAACAGGAAGGGGCCATCCCCAAACTGTTCCCACAAAATTGGGAGCATGAAATTGTCCAAAATGTCTTGGTATGCTGAAGCATTAAGAAAACAACCCCGCACCATAATCCCCCCTCCACCAAACTTTACACTTGGCACAGTGCAGTCAGACAAGTCCTGTTCTCCTGGAAACTGCCAGACTCGTCCATCGGATTGCCAGATGGAGAAGTGTGATTCATCACTCCAGAGAACACGTCTCCACTGCTCTAGAGTCCAGTGGTGGTGTGCTTTACACCACTGCATCTGACACTTTGCATTGTGCTTGGTGATGTAAGGCTTAGGTGCAGCTGCTCAGCCATGGAAATTCCATGAAGCTCTCTACGCATAGCGACTGACTCTTCAGAAAGTTGTCAATGTCTGTGCACTATGTGCCTCAGCATCCGCAGACCCCATTCTGTGATTTTATGTGACCTACCACTTCCTGGCTGAGTTGCTGTCATTCCCAATCACCTCCACTTTGTTATAATACCACTAACAGTTGACTGTGGAATATTTAGTAGAGAGGTCATTTCAGGACTGAACTTGTTGCACAGCTGGCATCCTCTCACGGCACAAACGCCACAGAGGCCAAAACCATATTTTGTACCAGGCTGTAAATAGGATATTTAATACTGTAAAGTTGGGCATTTTAACATGGGAGTCTATGAGGACTGACTTCCTTTTGGAACCAGCCTCAAAGTAGCCTCTAGAGGAACTGCTGTTATTCCCACTTCAGCGTTGGCTTCATTTTTCAGCCCTGGAGATTGCCACTTAGGAAATGTCAGACAGATTTTTAGCTTTAGTTATTAACTGTGTAACTGAACTGATCATTATCAAACATTTCTATTCAGCTTTTCCATCTTTTGTCGCCTCTTCTTTCCCTCTGTCTACTCACAGTCTCTCATCCTGCTCCCGAACGCTCCTATGGTCACTGCTGTTCACTATTACTATCAGTATTATGTAATAGGGACCAATCACAGGCATCCACTGTAACATGACGTAGCGTTCTTTGTGAAGCTCAGGGAAAGCATCACAGTTTCCCCCTCGGACAAAATGACAGCAAAGCCAGATGAAAGCAATAAAGGGAAAAGCATGCCCACAGACAAGTCATATACACAGAATACTTGGTCTGTTGCTATTGCAAACAGATACAAACCTGAACTAGTTTCCATCACTCACTCGACAAAATGCACTCTCTGTCGCCTTGCTCTCAGTCACACACAAACTAAAAACATACACATAAGTAGGCTACATGCAGAGTTATCATTTGTGCTGAGGACTGCTGCGAGAGAACGCCGTGTGTTGTTTGAGCTCTGTGGTGCGCTTCAGCAGGTTTTCATTTGCCAGTTCCCTGGCTGCTGCTGCCCGTTCTTATTAAAAACATCCCATGGAATTTCCTGACACTGCCATGGCCTAGACACCACTTCACACACGTACACACACTAACACGTATGTTTATGCTTGTGACACAAAGTCCTATGATCTGCAGATATTTATCACCAAAAAGAGCAGTTACTGTCAAAAGTCCACATGTAGTGCTGTTTGTTTTGGCGTCTGAGCCACTTTGAATCTGTTTGCTGAAAGTTGATTTTTGTGCGTATGTCCTGATGTGCAGACCTATAATAGGCCATTGTGCAGGCAGAGTGAACCCATGTGTTTTGCAGTCACTTGTGGTGTTGCGGTGTCGAAGTGATGACTGAGGGAGAGGGCCTGCCTGGCGTGCATGTCATTTTGTCTCCGTGGCTCTTCCCTTCTTAGTCCGTATCTGTTTTTCTCAGCCTTTTCCCCTCATCTGCCTGTCTGCCTGCACTCCAGTCTGTCTCTATAGCTCTAATTCCATCTTTTCCCCCATCTCTCTGTTCTGCCTCTGTCGTTCTGGTCTGCATTGTCGGGCCCTTTCATCTGTTGCTCTTTTTCCTTTATTAAACTGACACCATTCCTTAATGCTGTCTATCCCCATCTTTCTTCGTACTGTCTTCCGTTCCATATAGTGCAGATCTACTTTATGAAGTGACAGACATTCTATGTTTGCGTGTTGTGTGTATACTGTTTCCTCTGTGGTGAAGATAGATAGGGAGGAAGAGACAGAAAGCTATTAGAAGTGCTTTCTTGCTGACAGTTTGGGACTAGCACACATTTAAATGTATTTTTAACATCTGTGTGGTTTGGCCCAGAAGTCAGTATTGTTTTCTGCAGGGTCATGTGGTGGATGAGCACAACAATGCTTTTGTCCTGCCTCCTGAAAACTGGATTTTATCTAACTGAGAATTTTGTGCTATTTAAATGCATAATTAAATGCATTTTGCATGCAGTAATATTAAAATTAACATGTTAACTTTGCTATCATTTAAATACCTTATGCAAACATACCTGAATGCATGCAAAAAGTGCCTGTTGTGTAGGGACACAAATAGTGTTACCTGTTTGTCTCATGCGTCAGGTGCATACATAGCATTTTCTTCCAGACCTCATCATTTATAATTTGACTGTGTTAGAAATTTCCCATTAGCTACACTCTATATATAAATAATTTAGAAAAAAACATTAAATTTCCCCACTTTGTTTATTCCCCATGTGAGCACAGACGTGCAGCTACCGTAGGAACAGAGCACACTCTGTTGTTGTACCCTTGTAAGGTTGTACCGTCTTGTAAATTTTCAGGAATGTAACTCTGTGAGTTTGCGTGAAAACATCTTATGGTAACTCTTAGCTGCACCGGCTGGATTTCTCACTGTAATCAAATCAGTACAGCTCATTAGCTTGTTCAAAGATTACACACTTCATTAGCAGCTGGAAGAACATCCCACTGCCTATTAAGAGCCAATGACTTTAATACTAGGTTTCATAAACACATGAATGGCTCTTTCTTTGATCTTTTAAGTATTAAAATTGGCCTAAATGCACACAATAGAAACTATGTAGCCCCGTGAATGCAAGAATATTAACAGTCCCTTTTAGAGAGTCATAATGCTGCTGGTTTTTCTACTTGGTAACTAATTGTATTCACTGTCATCCTGGGTATATAACAGATCTGATTAAAACCTAGGAATGAAGAACCAGCTAGCTTCTCCCATGTGGAAAAGAAACAGAAAAAAATGTATTTCCTGATGCCTTTGATGGGAAATATTTGTATTTTATATCTATTTTCTTCCATTTAATCTAAGTTGGGTGCTTGTGTGTTCCCTAATTTTTTTTTAAATAAATATAAATAAAATTATATGTAGTCAGGTGGTTAAAAACTATAACTGGAATTTTCCATCTGGGCTAAATAAGTTTATCTCTTGGGATATTAGGGTGTCAGTTTCATTAGAATGTGACATTTGTTGCTAATTTGTGGTTGTAAGGCACATTCCAAATGTACTGGCAAAGGTTCCCCTAATGTTACAAACTTCCATAACAAGGTGGCAGTATCACAAAGAGCAGTGGTTACCCCTTCATGATTCAAGTGCATCTTGGTCTTTGGTTCGTGTCACATTTGCTTTTCGTTGGGGGTGTGTTTGGTCTGCACCAAGCTAGAAATGCATGGAGGATAATGATGCGACACTGCTTTGTAAAGTACTTAATAAATGTGTTGTGTAATGTGTTGAAATATTTCTTGTGTCAATACTTTAAAGAAGTTATCAGTCAATATTTTAACAAGACGATGTATATGTTTATTGATGTTGGTGTTAGTGACCAATATCTGCCAAGCAAGCTAAAGACTGCCATGTGAAGCAAGACGCTAAGCGTGCATGCTCCACACTGTTCAAACACAAAGTTAGCAAAACGTCTGTGAAATGTAGGTGCCTGCAGGCATTTTATTAATATTTGGTGGTTTGGGCTTGCATTAATTTGTTCCTGTGTGTTTCAGTGTGTAGCCAGACCGACTGCTGTATTTTTTCTGTGTATTTTTCTCTTTGCATTTTTTTTGTTTGTTTGTATGTTTTTGCGTATATTTTTTTGTGTGCATGTGTGTGTGTGTTTTACTCTTTGCATCTTTGTCTGTCATTAATGTTGTTGTTCTGTGTGGCAATTAATTTCTCTGGCTACATATACATAAATATGTCAGATACTTAAAGTAAATTTCCTATATCTCCAGACTGGCGATAATTGAAAAGTAAACCTAAATCCATGACTCATACAGTAAAGGGATGGTTTGGGTCCACTTGTCTTATTTTAGTGAAGTGTCATTGCAAATGAATACAAAGTTGTTCTGATGCAACATTTCTGTACTGATGGGAATATTCTCTTGTGGGGTGCTAATAGTCCAGCTCGTGTTTTGATTAGTGTAGAAAATTATATTCTGTGGTCTTT
The DNA here is from genome assembly GCA_034780415.1 of Cichlasoma orientale. Lineage (NCBI taxonomy): Eukaryota > Metazoa > Chordata > Actinopteri > Cichliformes > Cichlidae > Cichlasoma > Cichlasoma orientale. The sequence goes on from JAVDPK010001650.1 coordinate 618,557, forward strand.
GTAGTCACCGGACCTCAGCCTGATTGAACACGTATGGCAGATTTTGGGCCACATTCAGTGTACTCCTAGTGCTGGTCACAAGCCCAGGGTTGCATCAGAAAGGTCACAGGGTGTAAAATCTATGCCAAAATTAAATATGAGGACCATTAAGAATGAGATGGAGATAAAGTTAGAGGGGAAAGGTTGAGATGGTTTGGACATGTGCACATGAGGGATAGTGGATGTGTTGAATATTTACGGATGTAGTGAAAGAGGACAGGTGTGACAAAAGAGGATGTTAGGGATATGGTGAGATGGAGGCAGGTAATCAACATAGGAAGATTTTGGGCAGACAGAACCACCGGCATTAAAGCAGCAAATGAAAATAGAACTTTTGGAACAATTGTGTTCTTGTCCTAGAATTAATCTATAATTAACGCTAAGATGGACTGAAGCTGGTCTGGTGATATGTGGTGATCCATCACCTTACTTGCTGCTTTTTACTTTAACATGTCACCAGTTTGAGCCCTTCTCCTTTAGCAGCCTGAAAAGTGCTTACAATGTCTTTGTCTCATTTACCTGTTCAAACACACACCAGTGTTGGTGCAGCTGCCATGCAATTTGCCTGTTTGCCATGGTGAATAACTTTGGGTTGTAGCGTCCTGCTCAAGCTTCACATTCAGATGTTTCAATGACAACGCAATTGTTACAGTGGCATTATTATTCTTTAATCATTATTTCTTTTATTGTGAAAGATAATGAGTTCCCAGCTATATGTTTGTTATTACACATATATTACTATAGATCTTGCATCTGATTTGACTGTCGTACTGACAGGTTTTCAATAAAAGCTATAAATATTTAGAAACATTCATCCAGACATTTTCCATATTCACTGGATTCTGACAAAAATGTGATGTGAAACTTTCTGCCAGTACAGACACAGATCTAACTCACACTCGCATGCCATAATCTGCATCCACAATCACATACCAGCACACTTACTTTTATCTCTAAGCTTACACATCTGTGTAATGCATGCTAGCAGCACACACACATGCACTCCTTTAGATTATAATTTTATAGATCGTAATTCCTTCTCACTGCAACTCTAACTGATGGATGGACAGGAAAAAAATGTGAAAGGTGAAAGATAAAGACTGCTTTAGAGCAGAGAATCCCGCAGCTTCTTCCGATTACACGTGTGTATGTTGAGATATCAGAGACCACATCTCACAGGAACAAAAACAGTAGGGAGATTTTTATTTTCAATGCGCCGTGTTCACTTCGTTGTGCCTTTGTCTTCTTCCTTTGCCATTTCAATTTTTTTTTTTTACTCTCTGTGCTTTTCTACTTTTCCATCACCACACCCAGTTTCTAACTTTCTGCCCACAAGGAGAATTTTACAAACTTAAGCAGCAAGCACAGGCAGTCTAAATATTTAAAAGCAAGGAATGACTTTTAAACACTGAACCACTAAGCCCACCCTCCAACCTTTCTAGCATGTACTGGTGTTAAACCCACTGCATGCAGAAGTCAGCCTCTGGCTCAGATCCCCCAAACCTTCTTGATCTTTGTATTTGACCAGAACATCAACCTTGTGCAGCCCTGTCAACAGCTGTCACTAACAACACCTCGGGGTGTCTGTGTAGTGCAATGAGACAGACAGACGTCTTACTGCATGCATAGGAAATGAAGTCATTATGGAGATGAGAACTGGGTGAGAGCTGTGAGCTCCAGATTGCCGTTACTACCCCTTCTAGAAACCCAGAGCTGGCTGAGCAGAGACATGGAATTTACACATCAAGTAAAAACAAAGAAACTATTCCTACAGCAGTGTGGGTAGTTGTTTCTGTAGCTCTGCTCTGTTAATCCAAATTCTGCTGTGTGATTTGTAGAGGGATCCCGTTCCTGTTAAATGGCAAATGGGAATTCACAGCGAGGCCCAGGGATGCCGGGCTTATTAAAATCTTTGTTGCATTACTCATATGTTGCTCAAGGAAATAGTCTTAGCGGTAACTACGGTAAGTGGAAAAAGAAACTTTCCCCTAAAACACAAACAGGTGCACACATATACATTATATGAGCACAACTTGTAGGGAGAAATGGAACGCACACGGGTTCACACACAAGCAGATGGCACCGGTAGTGTGTGCATATACACACATGAAAGATATGCACTGAGGCATAAGCTGCATTTCCTTGATTAATGTAAGAGATACTCCACCCATTAAAAAACAAAAGCAAAAGAAACTTTCTGTTTAGTTTTTCTCCCCTTTAGGATCATATTCTTATGTACCTGTGAAACACTTCCAGAACAGCCTTTGCTCAGCACCCTCCCTGCTCCACCACCACCCCCAGATTTGGCTCTCCATAATTTTGTTCCCTAAGTCAACAAAACAAGCATTGGAGATGCTGTAATGTTTAGACAGTGCTTTTCACTAAAACACTAGAGGATGGAAAATATGTTTGTTTTTTTTTTAAATGAAGGATTAGTGTCCTTCAGTCCAGTAGACTTCACATACTTTATTACAGTACTGAGAGTCACGGTGGTCCAGCACCTTACATATTTTCCTTTAATTTGTCACCTATTTAACACCTACACACATTTACAAACATGTGAAGATGAGAGTAACTTTTTCCACATTATCTATGTCTATGCTTGCCCTCGCTGTGGAACACATTTCCAAACAAATCTAAAGAGGAACACACCCTTGTCAGCTAACATGTAGGGTTTTTTTTTTCTCATCTGTTCACTGGGCTCGTCTCCTGGATCTTCTCTCTTTCTCTCCTCTTAATAATCTTCTCAATTCTTCTTCACCCCTTGTTAAAAAGGCTTAGAGGTAACTGTTTGTATTTGTTTGGACCATAATGTAGCAACTGTGCCCTGCAGGCATTCTGGTTGAGTTGAGGGCGTACGTCAGTCCCTCTCACCCTCTGATCATCCACTTCTCCTCTCTCTTGTTTTCTCTCTTCCTTTGTGCTCCATTTGTGCAATTTTCATATGAGGTGGTCTGCTTGCAAGACATGTGGGATTTTTTAAACCACTAGTGCATATCGGTTGATGCATTGTGTACACAATGTAATTGCAAACACATTTGTTTGTGCAAAAACTGAAAAATAACATAATTCTCTTCCTGTGTGCATTCTGCATTCTTGAATCAATGTCAAATTTCTAACTGCTTGCTATGTTTCCATTTCCCTTGCTCTTTCAACTTTAGTACCAGTGTCTCTTTGACTGATGTCCGGAAGCCTGTAGAAAGAAAGGCTGGAGAGTCAATGGATAGAATTGAGGAATCACGCATAAAGGGAGGCTTGGTGAGGTTGAACTTGGAAGAGAAAATGGTGAAAGGTTCAAAAGAGACGGAAGGATGTGTGCAGACCAAGTGCTGACATGGCTTAAATTGAGCGTGGGTTCCTAGGCATGCTGCAATACTTCTTTTTTTCAACACACACTAATGTATCCACCCCCCAAAAAAAACTTGCATGGAGGGAAAAAAAGAATGAAAAACTGACAGAAAAACAAATACAGGATGGAAGACAGACATTCACACTGGCAACCAGATGAGCAAAGATGCTTTAGAAGGACATGATAAAGTCTAGAAAGACAGGCAGATAAAGACATAGGCCTACGTAAAGAGGCGGATATGTTAAACATAGAAAGGCAAATGTGGAAGTGGAGTAAATTAAGTTGTTTCTATTGCAAGTGGAAATCAGGATGGGAAGGCTATTAAACAGAGGACTAGCTGGTTCATTAACTTTGCTCTCAGCAGCCACAGGAGGGGAAACACCCTGCAAGGGGGTGTACACACTGCAAAAAGCCATGGTTGTTCATGCAGACTCACTTAAAATGGAATAATCCTTAAGCAAATAAATTATTCAAGAAACAGATATTTGCTGTGTTGGAGTAACGACAGCAGGTGGTTGGTTGATATATGAAAGTGGTTGCAAGTGGTTTGAAGCCACATTCCCACAAGTTATTCTGTTTTGTGTCTTAGACAGAGCCACTGGTCATCAGGTAGATTAAATACTGCCCATAGGGAAAAGGATTAGAAAGAACTTTAAGGAAATGTTTATTTTTATAGATGTATTTTGTGTACTTATGTCTTTTGCAAACCAAGTATTCATCAAGTAAACTTTATGTTGTATGAGTAACATGAGAAAGAAGACACTTTCATGAGTAAATATGACATATACTGTACGTCTTATGGGCATTATGATATAGTACATTTACTATTGGAGGCAAATGGATTTTTTCCCCCCCTTACCTCTTGAGTGCAATGAAACTGATGATGAAAACAGAAGCTGTGTTCCAGTTATATATTCATGATATATTCATGATAATCTTATTTTAAGAATAATTTTTATACTAACAGTTAGTAGACTAAGAAAAATCTACAAAGTGATGAAGATGGTAAATGGACTGGTACTTATATACTGTAGTACTTTTCTACTCTAATTGAGCACTCAAAGTGCTTTTTGCTATGAGCCATTCAGCCAATCAGACACACATTCACGCAACCACTTTTTTTGATACCTAGTGCTTTGTCTAACATTCACACACACTCATGCAACTGGGGCAACTCAAGGTTCAGTATCTTGTCCAAGGATACTTTAACATGCAGACTGAAGTAGCTGATAATCCACTCTACCTCCTGAGCTACAGCACGCCCACATGTAAGATGTAAGTAGGTTGGTAGGGGAGAATGGTAGGAATTCATATGTATATACACGGACACTTTATTAGGTATACATGTTCTACTCTAATCAGCCAATCACATGGCATGATTTAAGTGACATTGAATGTGCAATGGTTGTTGGTGCCAGATGGGATGGTCTGAGTATTTTGGAAACTAGTGATCTACTGGGATTTTCCTGCACAACCATGTCTAGGGTTTACAGAGAACGGTCCAAAAAAGAGAAAATATCCAGTGAGCGGCAGTTCTCTGTACAAAAATGCCTCATTGATGCCAGAGGTCAAAGAAAAATGGCCAGACTACTTTGAGCTGATAGGAAAGGAACAGTAGCTCAAATAACCACTCATTACAAGGAAGGAATGCAGAAGAAAATCTCTGTATGCGCAACACATCAAATCTTAAAGCAGATGGGCTACAGCAGGAGTCCACATTGGTTGCCACTCCTGCCAGCTAAGAACAGGAAACTGGGAGTACAATTCACATGGGATCATCACACTTGGACAGTAGAAGATTGGAAAAACATTGCTTGGTCTGATGAGTCTTTAACTCTGCTGCGACATTCAGATGGTAGGGTCAGAACTTGCTGTAAACAATATGAAAACATGGATCCATCCTGCTTATTAGCAACAGTTCTGGCTGCTGCTGGTGGAGTAACAGTATGGAGGTATTTTCTTGCAACACTATGGACCCCTTAGTACCAACTGAGCATTGCTTAAATGCCACAGACTGAGTATTGTTGTTGACCATGTCCATCCCATTATGTCTGCAGTGTACCCATTTTCTGATGGCTGCTTCCAGCAGGATAATGTACCACGTCACAAAGTTAAAATCATTTGAAACTGGTTTCTTGAATATGTTAACGGCCTACATAGTCACCAGATCTTAATCCAATGGAGCACCTTTGGGATGTGGAGGAATGGGAGGTTCACATCATGGATGTGCAGCCAAGAAATCTGCAGCAACTGTGTGACGCTATCATGTCATCATGGACCAAAAATCTCTAAGGAGTGTTTCTAGCACCACAGTGAATCTATACTGTGAAGAAGCCAGGTCTGAAAGCAAAAAAGAGTCCAAACCAATACAAGCAATGTGCACCTAAGAAGGGGCTGGCGACTTTAGGTTTGGGCATCAAATATTCTTTGATTAAGGAGAATATTTTTATCCTGCATCATGAGGACATGTTTACTTGCCTTTACCAATTTTTAACCAAAGCCACGATATTTCCCCAATATTAACCAAGAGCTCTGATTGCTTGAACATAACCATAAAAATGTTAATTACGGAAAATGAGGAACTGTTCACAGATGTGCATCATCAAACAATGTGCAGATGGTGGTGAGACAGCTAAACGTAGACATTGGAGGAAAAAAAAATACAATTTTGCTTTTTCTTTGTTGCATTTCTTGTAAAGTGTTTTAGTAGAAAATTGAAAAGTATGCATTAATAACTGTCCAACAGTACACTTTGATCATTAACATACTGCGACAGGGTGCCCGTAAGTAGCATTAAAACAGAGCAGCATGTTTTACAGTGTACTACCTGTGCGGTCAGCCCACAAGCACTACAAGCAGCAGGGGAGCAATTAGGAGTCAGCTGACCCCTCATTACATTTTAGCTAATTGAGCTGTTTGTTAAGACTGCTCTCTGCTTCAGAAGCACCGCACTTTTTACTGTCTGAATATTCCACAAACAAACACACAAGCTCAGCCTCCCACACCCACCTTCATCTGGAAAGAGCTATTATTTTTGTACCCAGTCACTCACCCACACACAGGCATGAACCACAAACCTACAAGGAAACAAACAATATACATGCCACTGTTGTCAGATGAAAAGCTTGTGAATTAACATTTTCCAAAAGAATGGATTTGTAGGAACTTGGAAAACCGTTTTGTTTGCTCAGAAAACGGTGCCAATTCATGAAGAAATGCGAAGTTCCTCACTTGAAAGTTATCAACATTTCAGAAGTGGTGGTTCAGCTTCCTTGTTTGTTTGTTTGTGTATTCAGTAGGCTGTTTAAACAGTTGATGCAATTTTAGCATCCAAACCAACACTCCTCAGGACTCCTCAGAAAACTGAATGGCAGATTTACAGCAAGTGTAAAAATGGAAACCATATGGTTGTTTGCTAGCTATGAAGAAAAGCTCATCACACAAACAAACAATGTCACACATAAATAAACACTGCTTTGTCTGTGTTTGCCATGAATGATGGCAGAGTAGAGGAAATCAAGCCAACACATGAAACAGCCAGCTTGACCTCACACCCAGCGAACACACAACATGGGCTCTTCTCTGCCACCAGCCCACAGAAATTAATGAAATAGCTGCTTGACACAGACATGAGGGAGGTTAAATCTGTCAGCGTGCAGTCACTGAACGAGCTGATTTTGGCCCCAGGATCGTGTTTGAAGGAAGAGGTGAAAAAAGAAGGAACATTAGAGTCAAGAGGAGCTGTTCTTGCTAATACATATGCAGATAATGCTGCAGCTAGAACTTTCTAAGTCTATAACTATTAGCAGCCATCTATATAATTATCTTTTGACCTAATGGTGGTACTACTGTACTGTGCAAAAGCCTCGAGCCATCCCTCATTTCTTTGTATTTTGCTAGGAAAATAGGAAACATGCAGCATTTTTTTGGAAACATGGGCAAACAGATATGGAAATACAGCATATAAGGCAAAAACATTCAAAGAGCTTGAAAGTCAATATTATTATTCTTTACCACAGCATGAACTCTCTTAGGCGTCTTTCTTGTCATTCTTTAAGCAGCCTTCAGGAATAGTTCTCCAGGCTTCTTGAAGGACATCCAAAGCTCTTCTTTGGATGTTGGCTCCATTTTGTTCTGTTCTCTGTCAAGATGATCACACTCTGATTCAGTAATGTTGAGGTCCGGGCTCTGGGGAGGCCGATCCATGACTGATCATGTTCCATCATGTTTTTCTATCCAAGTATGCTTTTACTACATTGTCCGTGTGTTTAAGATCATTGTCATGCTGAAAAATGAAGTTGCTGCTGAGCAGATGTTTTCCAGATGGTAATGCATGGTGGTTCAAAACATTTCTGCATTCATGATTCCATCGGTTTTGACAAGACATCCAACACCACTGGTTGACATGCAGCCCCAAACTATGACGGAGCCTCCGCCGTGTTTTACAGATGGCTGTAGACACTCACTACTATACCTCTTTCTTGACCTCCTCCATGCATATTGAATTTGAACCAAAAATTTCAAATTCATCACTCCATAAATCCTGTTGCCTCTTAGTTTCAGGCAGGTTCTTGCGTAATTTGTAATACATCAGCCTTCTCCCCCTGTGTTCCCTTCATTAAGAAAGGCTTCTTGACAGCCACCCTTCCACTGAGACCATATTTGATGAGGCTTCAGCGAGCAGTAGGTGGATCAGCTGAAGGGCCAGATTCATTTCTTAGGTCTTTGCTGGATTTTGACTTTCACTGTTCACCTGCTCTAGATAGTTTTAGATCATTTTCCAGGCCTGGCACTTCTTCTTTTGTCCACCACTTGTCCCATTTCCTTAGTTTAATAAGGAAACGCTGTACAACATGTCAAGATATGTCAGGCTTTAAGCTAATAGCTCTTTTGAAATCACCTTTTTGGTGGAAACAACACTATTTTATTTTGAATGATTCATAGGTCAGTGTTAAATTGCTTGACAAATATAAAAGCAGTCCCCTGAAAATAGTCAGGTTCAAGAACAGGACTGAAAATTAGTGGAAAAGCAGCCAATGAGTAAAGAAAAAATCTGAAAGATCTTCAGAAAGCCTGGAGAACCATTGCTCAAGAACAATTACTATAAAGTCTGGCTCCTTGGAAGAAAATATAAAGAAAGGAGGAGTGGTTCAAGACTTTTTCACAGTTCTGTATATGAAAAATACAAGGATTGCTAAAGTTGAAAGAAATGAACGTGTATCAAATATAACAATTTACTCAACAAATACTTAAATAATACTGTAAATACCTTTAACTGCACAACAAAATCATATGTTATCCTCCATAAAACTTTCAGAATATGAACATGAGCAAGTATTCTCACTTCTCCCCTCATGAAGATATGTAAGTATAGCAACAGAAGAACCCAAGCACACACACATACACCCGCCTTCACCCATACAAAAACTCAAATTCAGCCCTCTGTGTAATCCCATCTGATCTTGCCGACACTCTGTTGTTAGAAGCCTCCTCTCACTCCGCAGCCTATCCCAGTGCTGCCTTTGAACTCAGCTGCCAAGAAAGTGTAACACCGCGTGCCTCTTTCTTTGACTTTCAGGAATGATCGGGAACATTATAATGATAAAATTGGCAGGGGGGTGAGGAGTTGAGTGGGAGCAGAGAGCCCCAACAGAAAGCAAGAAAAAGGCTAGAATATTGTCAGCGTGCTGTTAATAAAAGAGCTGAGGTGTGTGAGTGTGTGAATTCCTGCGCGTGTGGGGGTGTGTGTATACGTCTGCGCGCAAATATGAATTCCTGCGTGTTGGTGAGGGTGATGTCAGGCTACATTACAGCTTATTGCTGGGTTGACTGACATGCAGGATTATCGGCTGATGGGATAAATTTAAAAAAGAAAAAAGAAAAAAAAAAAGCTTTCATCAGCATGCGGCTGGGGCCAGAATGTTTGATGTTAGACTGAAGGAGTCATATACAAGGTGATGGAAAGAGAGAGAGAGGGGCAGAAGGGAGGCAAAAGGTTGAGTGCCTAATAGATAGAGCAAGTTTTCATTTGAACAGTTCCTGTTATCTTGCAGATTCTCCACTTCACTCTATATTGGTATTGTCACTATCACCAAAATCCATTAGTGTCTCTACACCTTTGATGATAAAAGATCCTATTTAATGAGACAGTCCACAAGAGAAAGTAAGAAATTAAAACTGACACAGTTTCTGTGGCATTTGTCAGATATGTAAAGGAACTCTTAATTGTTTTATGTTTGTTTAGCGGATGCTGCTTTGTGTTATTAAGAAATTTTCATACTGGTTCATAGTCTTTTTAACCATTAGTTACATAGGTTGCCATTACATTTCTTGACACAAGCTGTATATGTCAGTGTTAGGAAGCTTTAGACTGTTACAACTGTTAGAACAGAAGAGTTCAAATAGAAGAGAAATTCTCCCTTTGTCTTTTTCTGCACTACATCGTATGGCACGAACCGCTTTTGAGTGAACTTTCTTTCCTTGTTTTGCTTGTTGGCGACACAAAATGGTATCGTCATCTTCAGCACCACAGCAAAAATTTGTGGAACTTTCTTTCACTAAAACACGGGGGCAATAAAAAATGGTGTTTTTAACATTATCTGTCATGACCTCTGGATTTTTGTTCATTGCTAGGTCACTTTCTGGGGAACCACAGTGTGCTGGACATCCTGAGGCAGGAGGGCTACGAGATTGTCCACATGCCCTCTGATCATCAAGCCACAGAGTGAGTAAGCTGACAAGAGTGCGCAGTAACAGATGACGGAGCGTGTAATTTGATTTAAGCACTGTGGTTACGAAGAAACAAACAAAAATAAGTTGCTAAAAAATAGAAAAAATAAGTGGTTGCTAGGGTTGCTCTTTAGAAACGCGATTGTTTGACATCATGGAGACCAAGTTTTTGGTAATGGCACATAATATAATGTGCTAATTAAATTTGAGTATTGAATAATTGCAGTTTTGGCTGAGTAATTGGGCACTTTAAAACTATTTAAATCTATTTACATGTTAAAACTATGACTTCTCCTAACCAGACAAGATAATTAATGGAAAAAGAAAAGAGGAATGTGATTATCTACACGCATCAGACTGATAATATTATGCAGTGCAGACTGTGAAGCAGAATATTTGTGCACTTCTGCTGTAGCTTTTGGCAGGCATACAGATACATGTCCACATGTATCTGTATCTGCCCCCCCCCCCCCCCAACTTCAGTCTGTCCATATCCGTCTAATTCCCTCGAGAGTTGAGGCACTTAACCTCACCAGATTTATTGAAGCGCAGATACAGTCCAAATTGTGTTCTGTAACAAATAAAGCTCAGCTATGCACGAATCCTTTGATACCTCATCAACTCCCTCACCTGCCTCCCTTGTTCCTTCCCTTCCTTCCTCCCTCATCTCCCTCTCTCCAGTGGCTGCCAGGGCAAGCTGCCAGAGTGGTGGTTCTCCCTGTTCTCACACAACAACACACAAACACATACATGCACACGTGCATGCAGCATGAGTGGAGTGATGCACAAAGAGAAAGGGTGGCTGGGTTGCGCACACTCGATTTCACAAGAGTACAGCACTTTCATGACCCACAAAGAGACTTGTCTTTGGCCCTGTGGCTTGCTACAATTCCTCTTAATATCTGTTAGTGTGCAGCCCCGGTTGTTGGCACACAGCACCTCCCCTCTCACCTAAGGGCTTGATCCGTTGGCCTGTAAAATAATAACAACAGTCACTGGAATCAGGGTGAAAATGGAAAAACAAGGCACACCAAGAACAATGTTTTTTTTCTAACCGTAAAAACATCCCCATCCCTCCAGCTGGAGCTTTTCACAAACTTCTCACTGCAAATTACAGTACGGCTGTAAATGTAACCTCCCTATCTCCCTCCATCCTGTTTCCAGACTTGTGGGCTTCAGCCAGTGGTTCATGGTTTAAAAGCTGACAAGTGGACTGACTTACTGTGGTCGCAAAACACTTGTGTCTGCTGCGCACACACATGACCACACTTGCCTGCAAGCAGGCACTTCTAGTTCCCTGATACAAGGTGATCTGACAGGCGAGGAAAAATACCGCAAGATGGCTGGATGAGAGGTGTTTATGAAAGCTGTTAGCCTCAGACCTGGAGTGTTTCGCACCCACTGGCACAATTATATGACTGACAGAGCAGCCCAGAGCTGGGTTTGGCTGTGCAGTAGCTTGACCGCAGACCTGGAGCTATCATCGCACTGACCAAGCCATCAGGGCTTCGGTGAGAGAGAGTTGTTGAAACTTGTGAAAGCAGAAAGGCAAACCAACAAATTGATAATGACTGCCGAGACAAAACTAATTCTAAGTATTTCAGATGAAACCTTGACTAAGATGTGTGATTTTTACTGCTGTTTGTTTCAGTTTAAAGGTCTTTGAATGATGTGAAAAACACATTTTTGAAGTTCTACTGAAGCACAAAGTCACATGCGAGCCATATTGACAGGAAAAGAACAAGAGAGAAGAAAGTATGAGTAATGGCTGGAAGAAAGAGCAGCATGGCAAAAGTTTTTGAAGACAGGAGATTCTGGGTGGTCTTCTTGGTCAAATGTCAGTTTTGATGTACAAAATATGGCCACGAGATTTACAACTTCCTCTCATGTTGTCTGCTGGGTGTTTCAACCATTGAGGACACCCTTATGGTGTTCATGTCCTTGACTGAAGTTACGGGGTGTAAGTGGAAAGCAGTGGGGTGGTCAGAAACCACAAACAACAACACTGGCTGGTAGCACACTGGAAATCTTGGGAAAGCAAAAAGAAACACAAAAAGACACATTTTTCATCTACTATATAGGAAAAAATGTTTCCATTCCAATATACTGTAACTGAATTCATACCCTGTCTGTCCTGTCTTCCCTTGCTCCAGGGCACCAGGTCCAGAGCTGCTTGCAGCAGGGTCCAGCAAGGACAGTACAGACACTACACACACAGCGCCTCCCACTAGCTGGCCAACCAGTTCAGAGATGGAGCTGGAGCTGGAGGACCCAGAACCCATGCCTGGCCTTGGAGAGGAGGAGCTGCCTCACATGCTGCTCCCGGACAGCTTGAGCCAGCTAGAGGAGTTTGGACGGCACAAACGGCCACGCAAAACTCACGGTGGCCAAGGGAGACCCCGTCTCTTCAGTGACCTGTGGGTTCGCATAGGCGATGGGTGAGATGTTTATCATGATCGGTTTGAAGCAGAGTTTAAATAAAACATTTTTTTAGACACAGTTCTTTTCCAATCCAATTGAAATCCTCATACCCTAATTTTCTGTCCTGTTCTTTTCTTCAGCACTACCCCACCACCTAACGTGAGGATAATCAATGGCTACGTGACAGTGGAGCCTCCACTGACCTATCAAAAGCATCGCAGGCGGATGGAGATCTACGAGATTGATCGACACCCCAGTTCACCTTCCTCCACTTCACCGAGCCCTAGTTCAGCCCAGCTAGCTCACAGCACACTCACACTGTCTTGTGTTTTAGCCTGGCTTTTATCACACATGTTGTTCACCTCCTGACCAACAGAAAGTGTTATCTCACTACAAACATTTAGACACTACTGCATCCACACCACAGCAGTGGCGTGTACCTGATAAAAACAAACATGGAGTTACTGTCAGCATAACCCAGGAAGAAATATCTCAGTCAGGATAAGACGTCTTAAGGTGGGACAATCTGGTCTCCACCACAGAGCGAGGTCGGCTTCAGCCTGCCAAAATGCCAAGTCTTTAAAAACTCACCAAGTCTCATAATGTGTGGAATAAGCTCTTTGCTGTGTAAGAAGCAATAAATGGACTATGTTGGACTGCAAGGGGTCAAGTCCAAACCTTCTGAGAGTATTAAGATAGAATAACAAACACAGCACAATGAAGAATTGTAAATTTTGAGAGTCGGAGTCCTCTGCCTAATGAAAACTGTAATACTATGTAGAAAAATAAGACTGACTTTAATAAGGAGAATAGATCATACTAACAGTTATAACTCTGTGAAAAAAAAATGAGCTGAATAAATGCAGTACTGTGTATGAGAAGCACTCAGTTGCCACTTTGTAAATTGTGCATTTTGTTCATAAAGAAATATTGTATATTTATTATTTCTGGAAGAAAAGAGTATATTTTCTTGCTTTTTGAAAATAAATGGAAATAAATACCGTCTGAAAACTGAGTGCATCAAGAGTTCTTTCTTTCAGCAGATAGATAATGAGGACTAAACTGTCTGATTTAGGATCAAGTCATAACAGCCTCCTAAACAGAGCCAAAAAAAGAGGAAGAGAGCTGCACACCAACTGTTTCTTATTTACCATGTGAAATTTTTTGTTATATTTGGATGACCCAACTTCAAGTTAATACTGTTATTGTGTGGAAGGGGAAACGTGCAACATGTGAGTTAGGTCTGCCATCTGCTGGCTAATACCAGGAAACCCTGATGAAACGATCTATTCACAGAGTCTTCTGCCAGTTGTGCCTGAATCATAAAGCTCACAGACAGAACTGTGTAACTGTTAAAATATAAATGTGGGATATGTGGAAAATAATATATGATCACACAGTCATAGACAGAAAGAAGTTCATAGGCTAAAAAGTTCAAAGACCAAAAATCTGAATATTAGTCATTAATCAAAGGCCACACTGCATTTAAAAATTTTAACAAAAGGCTGATTTGAGTCCAGTCAACATTTTAAGACTATGGCAGCTCAGCTCTGAGGGTTACAAATGAACAGAAAACAGCCAGCTCCATCACTTCCCTTTTTTACATTTCTTTTCGTAGCTGCTTGAATGATGGAACTTCACTTTGAAATATCAAAAATTTTTGATATTTACTTACTTTAAGCGCCATAAAAATATTAGAGCCAAAATTAATGATTTCCCTTTCAGCTGAAAACAAGTCAGTCATCACTAAAGGTAGTAACAGTGTAATGAGATTAAAAGTTCTCTGGAAGGAGTCATTGGCAACAAACTGAGTGACCATTCATTTCAATTAATGGATGATGAAAGCATATTTTATTACAAATTCATGCTCACAGTACCAGTGAAGCACATCATGTTAGCTGTGATGTTGTTCAGAGGGTCCAAGGGATCAGAATAATTCTGTTAGCAAACAGTGTTGACTGCTGGTCAGCTTCCTCATCTGCTATCTAATAACGAATGTTATTGCAGTAAGGCCACGTGATGTACAATGACATTTACAATTACAATAAAAGCTGGAAAGCAGAAGATTTTTTTCTTTAATATTTAAAAATACAGTTTTCAGCAGAAACTTGAATACATTCTGACCTCGCACAGCAGCAGGACCGCTGAGGCAAATTTCATAAATGATGCCCCAGATCCAATATGTCTGAGGACCAGTCTGCACAAAGGATGTTGAATGAGCTTGCTTAAATGGAATTCAGTTCTTATTTTGACATAAAAATTTCCAGAGGCTGTCACAAGTTTGTCTACTTTCAAAAGAGGCAGCACCCCCCCCTCCCCCACAAAGTTACATAATTACACAGCTTTCAGTTTGGAAAAGCAGATCACAAATAGAACAGCATTCATAATTTTAGTATCATGAGGAAAATACAGTATCAACAAGGAGTGTGAAAGAAGGAAGTTGTGCTGTCCTTGAAACAAGTGTTGCATCTGCATGGTGAAAATAGCAAAATATTGAGGATGAACATAATTAATCTATCAGATTTCATATAAATCACTATCGAAATAAATGTATACTTTCCCTCACACCAATCTTATAATTTAAATTATGCATTTTGAATGCCTCTGTGTCATTTTAAAAACACTGAACCGCTCTATTGCACTGCTGCAGTTATTCATTCCACCACTAAATGGCAGTAGAGTCACATAAAAACTTGAGCAACAAAAAAAACCCCCATAAAGCTGAAAGTCTGGTTAGAGGCCTCATTGAGCCTGAGCATATATATATGCACAGAGGCATCCAGGCACTGGGTTACAGTGACGTAAGTATGTTCATTTAATTAAACAATAGTTTAAATTAAATTGTCTAGTTGTGAATTTTAAGCCAGTGGTAAAGAAATGTATTATTTTAATTCAAGGTTAATGATAATCACCAGGAAAATATACCCAAATATATATATTTACAAATACTGTAATTCCAAACATTTCCAAATGTATTTATAAAACAATATATATTTAAACTGAACATAGTTTTTGCATCGTTGACCACATTATCCTGTCATTGTCAGACAATAATTTTAAACCATGAGCGTTACTTAAAAAAAAAACAGTGATGTAAAACATTAATTTAAATGTTCTAAATGCAGCTTCGTTACTTGTATAATAACGCAATAAAACAATGAAACATTTTGAGTGTAGGCATAAGTTTTTATCAGCAGTCTCAAAATTCAGTGTAAACCAACCAACTCATATTCGCAAACTGAACAACATTTTTGGACAAAGTGAATTACTAAAAATAGAATCTAATAAATCAAAAAATATGCGTACTTTTTACAGCTTTATATTTGTAATGATATATTTTTAATTAAGAGATTCCAAAAACATTATTTGAACCATATTTTATATTTAACTGTATGCTTACCTTTCAGGTCAGCCTACACCTGCTCTTAGTCTTCTTTTAGGGAGTGAAACAAAAATTAAAAATGACAAAAGAGCAAGTTTCTTAGAACAAACAGCTTTTTCGCCCCTTAAGCCGAGGCAGGACAATATTTGCCTTAGCTAGAATACCATTTTCCCTTGGCTTTGGGGTGTTGTTTGAGGGAGTGGGGGCCTTGACAGGGTGCTCTGAGGGCTGACCCTCACTCTGCTGGGCACACGCCGCCAGCCGCATATAAATAAAAGATTACAGTGGAAAATCAATTTCTGAGCAAACTCATTAAAAATGCCCCTCACCTTAAATGATTCCCATTTCCTTCCATTCAACCTGTTAACGCCTTGCTGTCCCTGAAACCAACCACCCTACCCCCACACTCCTCCACCACCACTGCCACATCCCACCCCTCCCTCCCACCCTTCTTCCATCCTTCGCCCTGTTGCTCTCCCCCGGTGGTAATTACTTGCACAAGTCGTC
Source organism: Cichlasoma orientale (assembly GCA_034780415.1). Taxonomy (NCBI): domain Eukaryota; kingdom Metazoa; phylum Chordata; class Actinopteri; order Cichliformes; family Cichlidae; genus Cichlasoma; species Cichlasoma orientale. The sequence continues at coordinate 634,984 of JAVDPK010001650.1, forward strand.
TTTTGCCCTTTGATTTGCACCGTTTCACAAATGAAGGTTAAGTTTGTTTAACCGTGGTGGATTTGCCAGTCATGTTAAAGCATATAATGTGGCAGGTCCTTGGTTTTTCCACACACCTCAGGCACCCCCTGGTCTGCCCCACTTCTCCTCTCCTCCCCATCTCTATCCCTGTTAGCCTAGGCGAGGTGGGAGGGCGGGTGGGGGCTCCAAGGTTAAGGCTTAGTGCGCCTGAGGAAGCCTGTAGTGTATCAGACTTCAGACCTATTGACTTGGCTCAAAGGAAACCAGGAAGTTGTTAAAAATCACCTCTGGTAAAAGGATTAAGAATCAAACTGCCGCTTTTGCCCTGAGAGGACGTTAAAGCATTCACTGATAACTCGCAGCTCACTGACACATAGGAAGAAAAAAATAGCGCATAATAAGGGACCATTAGTTAACTTCTGTTCAAGGTCTTGGACATAGGTGCTACCTCCACTGACATATACATTCTCCTTTGCGGTGTAAATTACACGTGTGGTGACAATAACTGCTGAAAGAAGAAAAGGCACAATAGCAGAAGATACAAGTGTCACAAACCTCCTCTTTGATCGATACCTAATAAAGAGTAAAGTCACGAGAGCCAAGGAGAACATTGATCTCAGCTAGCTGGAGCTTCTAAAAGCATTTCAAGTCCTTGCTGCCTTCGCTGTTGAGCTGCAGCTTGCACAGCAATAGCGCCTAGAGGACTTTGTTATCACAGAGTCAGGACAACAGATGCCTTTCACATTCAGCTTGCTGTCTCTCAGTCAATCAGGTCTATTGCAGTAACACATGGTGGGTCTGTGTGGTTGTTGCTGAAGGATGTTTTTTAATTTTTATCACCAGATCTGTAATTATGAGTCGCAGGGAACGTCTGGCTACCCTAACCATGTCCTGTGTGGTGAGTGTGACCTCATATTTCACAGAGAGCTTTGAATCTCTGTCTAGCAGAGGGCGGCCATAAAGCTTTGGGAAAACAAAAGCGTGCTTAGCCCGAGGGCAGATAGCTCTTCTCCCTTTAGATAATCCTGCTGATAGTGGAGGCAAAGCAGTGCTGTTTAGACAGCTCAGCTAACTCACAGCTCATCTGTGTTTGTGCTGGTTGAGACATTATTTTCTCTCATTGTCCGAGTCCCCTTGAAGATGCGTAACTTTGAGCCGTAGGATTGAACCCATGGCCTTGTAAGGCCTTAACACAGGTCAGGTGCAAGTCTTGAAAGCAAGACAGCATCTGGTGATGTTTATTTGAAGAAAAAAAAAAGCAGTATTATTATACTACATAGTTATGGTTTGACTTTATATTTTCATTTTAACCAATCCCATAAAGAGATCCAAAGCCAGCTGAATTTTTATTAATAATTATAGTGACAAGTGACCGTCCATGTACAGCTGATATAGCTAATATAACTATTAAAACCTTGGATGCATTAGGTTATTATGCTTTCCTTTTTGAACCCTACCAGTGTTGCTCATTCTGAAACAACTCTGCGACTTCATTGGCAATCTCAGGCAGCTATTACTTGTTTAATGAAACTCATGCATATTTAACTTGCTTTGCTTAGAAAAATAAACTTCATTGGCCACTGTCTGTGTGATAAAGGAAGATAATCATCGCAACAGTATAGCTTTTTAATTTATTTTTCTTTTTTAGCTTTCAGACAACAGTTATTCAGCACAAAGGCGTAAACTAAATCAAACTTTAATCTGTTGGATTTATTTATTATAATTAAAAAGATAAAATAACGGTGTCTTGATTGTATTCCAATATAAGTAAATATATATAATGCAAAAAATATATACATTTAAAAAAAAAAAGAAATTTGTAAAATTGTGTATTGTGTTGCATATAAATAAACTTGTAGTTTATGAGAATAATAAACTAATATGTTGCACTATTCGATCTCTATTGCAACACACAGTAAGACAAAATCGTTGTTTTTTAAGTGCTGAGGTAGAAGGAGTGAATGTGTACCAAGGAGAGTAAAGTAGTTGCAAAGGAAAGAGGAATACCATGTGTGCTCGTATGTCCGTGTATATGTACATGTGTGTCCTTGTGTGTGCATTGAAGGATGGTGGTGAGAGTGTTGTGTTTCACAGTTTTTTGCCATGATGCACTGCTTTATTATTCTGCACAAGGGGCACTTCACATGCGGAATGGGTTCTCTTTGATATCGACAGCAGCTTGAGGGAGAGAGTGCACTCAAAAACAGGCGAGGGCGAATTTATTCTGGGGAAAAAAACAGATAGTTGTGTACTTCCCTGGCAGTGGTTGCCGCACATAGGAAGAGCCAACCGCTTTGATGCTCCAGCGGTGACACTCCACACGCTAATGAAATATGGTAATTACAGCCACATGAAAGCCCTTCTAAACAGAGCTGGAGAAAGGGTATAAAAAACAAATATGACTTTATCCAAAGATACCCACTGTGATTAATTCTCCTTTTCATAAACATATATTTTATGCCGTTCAATTGTTACAAAGCAGTGTGGGCCATCAGTTGACCCAGGAGCAGGCGAGGGGGAAAGGTCCACTGATTAAGAACCCTATTGTTCACCCTCAATAGAAGATGCTGTCTGCTACAGAACACAGGATGAAGACGTGTCAAAAAGAAAAGGCCCCATAAGAGAGTGCTCTCTGTGCTGTTCTAACTTGGGCCATTTTCTTTGCACAAGCAGATTTTTTTTTTTTTTGGGAGGGGGAGGATTCACCCCATCTAGACTGTAAAACTTGGCTCAATCAAACACTTCAGGAGACTGATTGGTGGAAAAACTGGTAGGTGTGTTGAGAGATGTAAGACATTTAAAGGAAAGTATTGTGTTTAAAGTTTAAACAGTAGAAATTTGAGCAATATGCTTGCATTTTTCACTCCGGCTCTAAGAGCCCCCGATTTCCAAACAGACCCCCAGGGCTTGATAGAATGTCAGTTACTTATTTTGACAACACATCTTGCTTTATGATTGTGCTGAAGGGAGTTGACTGTGGCAGATTGTGGATGAATTCTAAGTTTGACAGTATGTCTGTCAGAGATGAACTGTATATAAAGCCAGATTGCATGAATCTGTAATTTGATGATATATATGGGGGAAAAAAACAGGCATGGAGGGCGGGTGTGAACAACAAACTTGTTCATTCATCTGGGAGTTAAGTTGAGATTACTTTTAACAAATGGGAATAATGGATAGCAAGTGTAGGCAGAGCATACCACACTTGTAGGCATAAAGTGTCATAACCCTGCAGCAAACTACTTTTCTACTCAAATGTTTTAAGGTCGTATTAGAGTGGAAATCGGTGAAGCGACCTGATGCAATGCATGTCACTGAAGAGGGGGAGCAGGAAGATGGTAGTGGATAAGAGAATTCAAGGGGTGGGGGAGGCTGTGTGTGTTTGACCATCAGTGTTTGCTCACACTCAGACGGTATAGCAGCCCCTCATCCCACAAACACTTTCGCCTTGCTGACTGGCTCTCCCAAGGGATGGCGCTAGAGGTCAGGGAGAATGTGGGGGGTCAAATGGGCTCTGATAAGTCCTGCTAATAGGACGTTGTGTGTTTTTGTGTGTGCATGCCTGTCTGAATAGAGTTGTGTGGGTCTGACTAGCTAACTGGGGCTAAAAGCTAAGGGAACAAACGCACAGCCATCAGCACACAAGAACACACGTACACACAGTCATGAACGCTGTATGCATGCATGCACAGTCTTTAAGGTCAGAACGCGGGGTGAGAATGTTAAATGGCCAGGCTGGGGACATCAAATATTTTCCTTCCCATCACTATCAGCAAACCATCTGCCTGAAATCTTTAAGTGTGTGCGTGTGCGTGTGCGTGCGTGTATATGTGTGCATTCAGCAACATATACAGGTTTAACTGATCAAACTACTGGGATAAGTTGTCTTAGAGCATACAGTGAGGCAGAATGACATACAGACAATGAAGGCAGACAGACAGATAGGCGGGGTAAGTGTGTGGGCGCCAGCAGTCGTGGCGCAGCAGACAGACAGATGGAGTTTTGGGTGCATACTGCTCAGATAGGAGCTCATTCCCACCCTGTGTTTTTAATACCCCCAGTTCCTTTTATCGCCCTCCTCCAGGTGTATCCAGGTAACTCCAAGGCCAAGCTGCTCTTAAAACCTCAACAGTCAAGGTAACAGGTAATTGCAGAATGGTACTCGTAAAACAGCCTGTTTGTCTACAGCTGAACTCCGCCCTGCTTGTTTTAGATGCCAAACTTGGAGACATGAAGTAAAAGTGTATAAGGCCATGGTTTGGTTAATGCTGCGTGTTCTACATTATATGTTTTATGCCACCTCAGTTTTTCCCAGATTTTACTTTCATACCAATATAATTCCTCTGTCTGCTTCCCTTCTTCCTTTTCTCTTTTCATACTTTAATTGTAGTTATTCTATTTTTTTTTAGTCTTTTCTACTGTCTTTATCTATCCCGCTCCCCCTTCAGTGCCCATATTTCTCTGAATTTATGAGTAACGCTGGCTCCCTCCCTCTTTTAATGTTTGATTCCAGGTGATAAGAGAAGACTGAGAGATGAGTCTGACTGCACCAGTTAATGTGGTCAAAGGTCACAGGCTGTGCTGGGGAGTGGGGAGGGTGTCTGCAGATAGTCCAAGCTAAAACTGGACCATGATCAGCTTTTGGACCGTGAATTGTAGATGGTGGCTCTCGGCCAAGACGTCTACACACAAGCCAAGAAAACATACATATTGAAGCAATTGTCCATATCTGTGTGAAGAGTCATTATCTGACAATCTATCAAGATACTGATCAAGAGTTTGTATATATCTACTGTCACATGTACTTACCCTCTAAGCGGCGATAAGATTACTGCTTCTCTTTGCACACGAGCCAATAAATACACAAGTGTGCACACCTGTACGTGCACATACACTAATGCATGTGAACTGCTGCCTGTAGGTTCTACCATAAACGTATACCTAAACAGAAACACTGCGTACAGACAAATATGTGCACGTTTACTGTAGCGCATGAATGACTGTAACCTCGCACACACTGTACAATTTACTGTCAAACAAAGTCACAGTTCATCTCCTCACCCCTCAACAATCACTTTTGTTGTTTCAGACCACAAACAAACAACATACTCCCCCACATAGTGGTCATTGACACAGACCAAAACTAAACCCTCCTCTGGCTCTTTGCTTTACCCTCCCTTACTCTCCATCTTTTCCTCTCTTGTCCTCCCCAACCTCTCTCCCTCTTTGTCCCTCTCTTTCTCTCTCTCTCTCTCAGTGTTCATCCGATTTCATTCCTCGTCCTGATCCAGCCATTATAAATTCATTGTATGCTGTCGTGGCTGATTGAAGTGATGGGCTGATTCCTCAGAGCTTCCTGCCTGATGGAGGGTGCTATAGCAAATAGCCCAATGGGTCTGTTTAGATAACACTGACCTCTCACAAACCATTGCCACATCTGCTGTGAGTGAGCTTTGTGGGACTCGCTGTCATCTCCGAGTGAAAGGATGGGCAAAAAATGAAATGGATGAAGAAAAAATGCAAACAAAAAACAGGAACAGACTGAGTTAAAGAAAGAAAGAAGATGTTGGAAAAAAATTTAAAGGAAGAAAGACAGAAGATGAGGGTGGAGGGGGTTAGAGAGGAAGAGCAAAGGGGAGATCTCGGGTGGGCAATGATTTGAAGCGTATTGTCACTCCCACCTGCCCTCTCCATGAACAAAAGTGTTAGTCATCATCAGGGTGAATTGTGAGGGGAGACAAGGGGCCGCTTCGTTGGTCCCCCTGATCTGCATTCTGCCCATGGGGTTACCAGGGTAACGAGTACAGTAGACAGAGGGAGGAGGAGGGAGAGGGGGGCATGGAGAGGGCACTCACCCTTTTCCTTGGAAATGGATATTCATGCCTTTGTTCTGCTGAGGTTATGATCGTGTTGATTAGGAAAAAAAAAATGTTTAAACAGCCCGCCCTCTCTCCTGGCCTCAGATATCATGTAGCCGACCGGACTTCACCTGCTGAGCAGATCAGCATTCAAACACCAGTACTCATTAAAAACAGGGAGATAATGGAATGCATACTAATAAACAGCAGATATAGATCATACATTTTTTTGGCCACATGAAAGACGAAGAGGGGTGGCTCTATTTTATTTATTTTTTTTCCCCAATAGGCTTTTGACCATTCATTCTCTGCAAAATTTACCTGGTATTTGCACTTATATCAGTCCAGAAGGAACTGGACTGCACTCTTGTTGCTCAAAGATGGCCCAAATATTTCTGTAAATCTAGATTTATTTTGACCACTACATTCAACTTCATAAGCGTCTGTGTATACATAAAGACAGGTGGAAAATTAAAGGAAAACTGTTTAAAGTATTTTTGAAAGGTTTGAATAACTTTGATGACCCCATAAGTCCCTGCAACTCCAGTGTAGGGAGGGAACACCAAAAGCTATTCCCTCATGTGGTATTTTGATGATGGTGGTGGAGAGTGCTATATAACACACTGGTCCAAATACCCCCATAAGTGTTCAACTGGCCAGAGGTCCAGAGACTGCAAAGGCCATGGCACATTTATACTCAACCCATTCATTGACCCCGTCATGCCCTGTGGACGGGGGCACTGTCATCCTGGAAGAGGCCACTCCCATAAGGACTGAAATGTTGCATTATAAGATAAGTTTTCACTCAAAAAGACTTTGCATTGATTTGCAGTGTCTCTTCCTTATAAGATTGAAAGACCCAAACCATGCCAAAGGGACAGCATGGTTGCAGTGACAAAAGAAAAGAGTCATTCTGCATAATATTTGAGCTTAACCTTAACCATATTTTGATGCCACAAATTTTGTACTATTAATTTAGCTGCTCCATCCCATTTAAACGCTGTGGACGGAAACCCTTCACTGTAGAGGTCAAGGCTCGTGTTTTCCTTTAATTTGTTATCCATCTGGTATGCTCATGCTGGTAGTTACCCTGTGAGTTTGCTCAGTAGTATTTCTGCAGCATGTATTTAGGTCTGTATCTGTGGTCTTGTTTAAGTACCCACTTTATGATCCACATCAAAACACACACATACTCTTTAAAAGTGAACATCTGAAAATAATGGTTCTGGGTGTTATGCAAGTCTTTGTACACACTGAGCATGTCTTAAAAGTTACAGGGGGCAATAATGCAGCTCATCTTTGAAAGCTGGGGGCTGTAAAACATCATTGTAACTCTCTCATGTGATTTACAATCACACCATTAAAAGACCGTGGGCCACATAAGCTAGAGGAGTTTAAGCAGACAGTATGCTCTCTTTCTCTTCTGACACAGCACAGAAAACAGGGCAAGGAGTGCAGCTGCCCTAAGATAATGTTTTTCTTTAATTAAACTATCTCTGCCACGCAGAAGGGGGGGGGGGCTTCGAAGCATGGTAATCTTCGGCACACAGATGAACAAAATGAAAGCAATACGTTGTGAGCTGTGAGGCATTTATTTTGAGCTAGAAGTGCTGGACGTTAATAATCTGGGTCTGTGCACACTTTCCACACTGATTGCCAATTAAAACAACCTGCCTTTTAGACAAAACAAGAACCTGATGCTCGTAGTCTTAGTTATGGATCGACCATCAAACCATCAGAGATCATTACAGGAACAAGATCAGCCTACTTCAACTTATAAGAATAAAAGTTGGAACATAATTTTATCTCTATTAAACATTGTGCACACTGAGGTCTCAACACACTGTGAAATAACATGAACAATCTGCAAAAGCAATATTATATCAAACCTGTACCTTTGCTGCAGAATCTCAAGATAAGCTGCACCTGATTATTTTAAATGCAATTTATGCAAATGTGGATCTCTGAACTATACTGTGGATGAGCTAGTGTAAATAGCTTTTCTGCAACAGTTTTACTTTAATTCTCCTGATAAAATTGAATAAAAACAATTTTATTGCTTATCATTTGGAGTATTATTGTTGTATATGGCATACATGTAATCTGCCATTCTTGCAGAAATAATTTAATGACTTTATGGATGAGGCGTGTTTCTCTGACTAAGCTTATTGTGCCAAATGTATATTTATATTAGTGCAATAAATATTTTTTTAATGGGCAATGGTAAATTATTATACATAGGCTAAAACAATTTTCGGGGGTTATATTTCTGGCAGAATTCCCTGCGACTTTTACGATTACGTGCCAGGATGAGCGTTTGATACAGCGCAGTACATTCTGCCATCTGTAATTTCTTTCAGCTCAAGAAGTGGCACATCAAACCGACAGGTCTATTGCTGAGATTTGAGAGGAATAATTCCGTTATCTCCGTGTTGATTCGTTGTCTTGCGGTTTCGTCAACCTGATATCCGGCATCTGCTGCACGTTTGACAGAAAGTTGGCACACAGACCACAATCCGGTTCGTCCAGTGACGAACAGGCGCAAATAAACAAGCAAATAAATAAATAAATAGATAAATCGCCGCAAGTAAAGTGAGAATTTCTGTCAGTTCTTAAACAACCTCTTATCAAGTGGCCTGTTAGTCTTACACCTTCCTGCTGTTAACACATCGGTGCTCATTTGTTTGCCCTATGCTTACTGCTGATGCAGTTCAGCTGCTGGGCTCTCTCTATTATCTTAATATAATTTATGGAGCGGCTTCTCTTGTACTTCATCCTGCAGACGCTAGGAGGAGGTGTGCATGAAAAAGACTCCTGCAATTCCTCTGCAAAAGACCTCTCTGCAGAGGTCTGACAGAAAGCACAGGTGGAATTAATGATGGATCCTAAGTGTACCAGTAAGCCATGATAATGGCCCAGCATGCACAAAGGCTTTCTGCCAAGTGGAATGCAGATATCACGAATAACCTACACCTGCGCGTCTCCTATTGTTACAAGTCACAATGTCTGCCGTGAAAAAGTGTGCGTGATACACCAGATTAAAAGCTAAACAGAGAGGAGAAAAAGAAGTTTACGCAGGGTTATACCGATGACTGTGGTTGTGCTCAGTGGGGTTTGTCCACCCATAAACTTAAAAAATATTAGGAAATACATTGAACGTGGAATTAAATATTAAAGCATATGTATATAACCCTTTTTAGGATACAACCTGTGTCAAAAAACTTTGCTCAGAAAATAATAATGTAGAGTGGCTTCTAGAAAAATAGCCGAAGGGAAAAATGCCATTTAGGATTCGAGATTTCCATTTGGCCGCCTGAAAGAGACTTAACGCCAATTGTCCTGCTGGTCATCTCACAGGATAGAATGCAAATGCAGGGGTCTATAGGGCCTGGTGCGGGAAAGCCATTGATTTGAGATGAATACAGTGGCTACTCTCAGGCCCTTCACAGTTATTAGGACTAATAGAGAAACATAAAATAGTGAGCGAGAGAAGCACGGATCCGTACAAATGCTCTAAATAGCTGGCTACTCCACAGGCCTCTCGGAGAGTTTGGCTTGCAATTTGCATTCCTTTGTGTGACAACTTGTAATCCTCCCCTCAGCATGCCAAGAAACACACAACAGATTTATTGTCCTAGTCAACAAATCGTTTAGGTCATCCCAAACCTATTACAGCCTAATGCAGTGGGATCCCAAACCCCCTCCACCCACACCCCCAATGCACCGCCTTGTCTCAACCACCGGAGACTTGCAAACACAAACTCTGCACGGCCTGGGCCCCAAGGTTCTGCCGCTTTGTTGGCCCCCGGTCTATTCAGAGTCGATGCACTTCTGGAGCTTTATACCTTCTCAGTGCGGTTGAGAGGGACAGAAGCATGGTTGAGACTCAGACAGTTTGGTGTCGGGATAGCCGTGCTAAACGGACATGAGGTTTTCACCGCTGCAGGGCCACACAAGTTGTGCTCAGATTTCATACGTCTACAGTGTGGTTTAAAAAAAAAAAAAAAAAAAAAAAAAGGATGTGTATTGCCAAAGAAAAACTTCAAAACAGCGTCGGCATCCAACCAAGAGCTTGGAATTGACCTTACCATTTAAAAAAAGTTGCATTTAGGGGGGAAAAAATCACACAAAACAGGGTAATTTTCTCTTTTCTTAATATCTAAGATCTTTGTCAGGGTGGTTTCTTCTTTTATTGTGTTCATCATTGTGCTCCATTTTCTATTTTCAAGCTTGGGGACTGTAGCTAAAGCAAATCATCACACGTCATAGAGTTTTTGAACAGTATGACCTAAGCATAATGACAGTTGTTTGGTCCTGTTATTGTGTTTGATGGAGCGAAACCACATCCTCACGTGTTTGCAGGAAAACACTGACAAGGCTGTATTTTTGCTTGTCTGGAACAGGCGTGACTGACTGACTAACTGCCGGTTGTTTGTTATGTGTGACAAAGAGAGGAGGATGTTTTTCAGATTTTCTGTCTTTTAGATAGATAGATAGATAGATAGATAGATAGATAGATAGATAGATAGATAGATTTACGCAAGATTTTACGCAAATGTTTCGTATAATTTCAGGCTAAACAAGCTTCAGAAAAGAGGTGAAATGAGTAAGTGAGGTGAATTCAGTTGAACTGAATTCATATGAACTGAACTGAAAATAAAGCACAGTAAATAAAAGAATGTAGAGGCTGCACAGAAAGAGAGACCACAGCCCATCTGTGTGTCTCGGCCTCGCTCTGCAGGACTCAAACGCGGGGTCAGGCCAGAGAGAAAGAGAGACGGGGAAGATCTCTCCCCCACCAGACATCTTCCCACAAACACAACGGGCCTTTGATTCGTTTGTTTGGACACACACACTCATGTCTAATTGTTGTTTTTCTTTTTTAGCGTGCCCCACAAGGCGCACATGCATCATGCAGGACAGGCAGCGCATATGGCATCGGTACTCCTCTGAAACCACACTAAACAGCTCTGCGCAGGGCCAGCGTTTCCCATTGCATGCAGAGCGCCAGGCTCGGGCTTGTGGCCCGACAAGCGTCATTCTTTCTCTATGGAGATCAACACAGCCATAATTATAACGGAAGTAATGTTCGTTTTGGCATCAATGAAGAAGAACACTGAAAAATATATCCTGCATCTTGACGAGCCGCGTAGTCACGCATCCATTCTTAAAAAAAATGTAATGTTGGTAAAAAATAAATAAATAAAAATTGATAAAGCTGATTTCTGTTCAAGTTAGGGTTGTTTTTCTAAATTGAAGGCATGTGATCAGCCACATTTTACATTTGTTCTAATAAGGATGCCGTTTTCTTGGGGGGAAATTATCTTAAAAATTGGATCAAGTGTGAAAATTTGTGACACTTTAGGGCGTAACACGGGGCAAAATTACTCGTTTAAACGAGCAAGTCTAATGATCCGTTCATTATCCTGAAACACTAATGACACGAGAGGATCGCTGAGGTAAATTACAGCCGATTCGGGCTGCCTTTAATTGTCTGCCTGCTGCTAGGCTGCACAGATCAGCAGTCCCTCCTCGTTCGTCATAACTTCACTCCCGCTTTCAGTATTTTTTTTTCTCCTGCCAACAAAGGCGGATCTAACTACATTTAACACCCATTCTCAATGTCCAGCAGAGGCCGTACTCTTTTTTTAAAAAAAAATCTGTCCTAATCCGTCTTTACCCTTATTTAAACATCATTTACTACAACACAGAAAAGCGACATTATGCAGGTGAATGAAGGGGTTAAGAAAATAATTTTCCTTCATTGTACCACGCGCACAGCGGCTGTATCATGCAGCCAAGGTTGAAACACATGTTCTCCATTTCCATACAGTCACTTACTCCACTGTGACCACAAAAAAAAAAAAAAAAAAAAAACACCCATTAAACATAATTCGTAAATGGCATTATAAATCCTTCATTAACATAATCTACCTACATTTTATTTGAATAATTAGGACTACATTTAGCTCTAATCATTATTTATTGTTATCATTATTTACGTATTTCTTTATTTAAAAAAATAACTTATAAATTTTATAATTAATTTTTTTTTAAATTCATAACTATTTGCTATTATTATTATTACCACTGCTGCTATTATTACTGTCCTTGCGAAATAATTGCTTAGGCTACGCCAATGCCAAGAAAAGAGGAGGGGAGGTGCCAATACATTTTACAAGTGTTTTACATTTAACGGAATGACTTACATGAAGGTGCAGCTGCAGGTCCGTAGGAGTGGCGCTGGTATTAATTTATTTTGTCAAATTTAATTTTCTCTCGGAGTGCGTCAAGGCCAATGAAGCCTAGCCTTGGAGGGATGTTTGTAGTTGTGCTTGGCAAAGAAAGCTGGCGAACTTCTAAGATCGCACGAACTCGTGTTTCAAAGAACACTTTCATGAGTTTATTTCATTTTTAAATAATAATTCTCAGCTCCCGAGCTTTGCAGAATTTGCTATAAATACACCGGCCTGTATAGAACAGTATTTATTAAAATGATGTGTTCACATTCACATGTTGGACAGCGTGTCGCTAAGTTCATACATTTTACAATATATTTTATTTTTAGGAAAATATTTTGAGAGAGAAAAAAAAAAGTGTTTATGTACTTGTAAAGAAAATAAAACAATCTTAAAAGAAAGGGACCAGAAGGACAGCATCTCATTTGGAATTAAGGGCCTAGATTAAACACGTTTCCCTGAAGGCAAATGTGAAGCCAGAATGACCTAAGCGACATGGCTTTCGTCTGAATACATTAGTCTGGCCACACGGCTGCTTGCACACATGCCCTTGGTTAGGTCGTCTCCTTTCGTAGATTTCCCACAGATTTTTCGGTAACTCAATCTGTCGACAATCAATACGTTGCCCAGAGCCTATTGAATAAATACATTATTCAATTATTTGGAAAACTCTGCAGAGCGCACTACTTTTTCATCTCATCAGACGACGAAATTTAATGCTGAGTCAATTCTGCATCCTGTTGGTAGTTTTTCAAATGTTTAGGAAGTGAAAGAAAAAATCACAATCTCTAACAACATGACAAGTGTTAAAATGCGAGTCTGCAGCCACGCCATAGGAATATATTCCAGTGAATCAGACTCAGTGTAGTAGCACTGAGTCTCAGAAGCAGGTGGTTTCTCCTGGTTCTTCAAGGTTTCCACTATGGCCATCCTAGGTTCCCCCGTCTTACAGCCCTCCATCACCTCCTCTCTCTCCTGGATGGCCTGCTGCTCTCCCCTCCCTCCTCCTCCTCCTCCTCCTCCTCCTCCTCCTCCTCCTCCTCCTCTTCTTGGGCCTTTGATCAAAGCTGGCCTCTCTGCCACAGCTGCCCATCAGGGGGCTCCTCACCCTCACCTACAACAACACTGCCTGCTGGGCGCCCTTCTCTGATGCACACACAACCACAAACATACAGGGGCTAATGCAGGAACCCACACACAGATTCACACACAGACGCCCCACCCACCCCCCACCCCCAATATTATTAATCTCTAAGGACAAAGCAAGTCAGAAATCTCAGACACAAAGGTAAAGTTTAAATCCCAAGAAATGTTAACTTATTTTTGCATGTGTGCGTCGAAAATACACAGGAGCGTATGTGTGTAAAACTAAGCGTGTGTGTGTGTGTGTTTTTTTGTGTTTGCATGGGTATGTGAGTGTGCTGAAAGTTTCCAAAAGGCTTCACAAATTCACACAGGTTCATTTGTTTTTGCAGAGTGAAAGAGACAGGGAATATTACCCAGAGTGCATGCTATGCTTTGAATGGGCAAACACATTATGTGCTGGGAGCTGCATTTTCTACATACAAACAGACACCAGAACAAACAAGCACCACAGCTTGCTTGCATATGTAAAACTGTACTTGGGTCCACCTGTAAGCTTTTATCTGAAGGTCTGGTGCCCAAGTTACTTCCTCTTCTGTGCTTGACCTCAAAGTTCCTCTCATCTGGCATGTCTACCCCCAATTATAGACACAAGAAAGTCTTTGGTCTGCCTTCCAGTGGCACTGAGAGCATTCTGGTACATAATTTTTATAATCCCTTATGTTCTACTCATCGTGGCGGCAAATGTTAGTTGACTGCTTTTGTCTTTCTTGATGGTGAACTGTTGGTTTCTCTTTAAAAACCCACAGTTGTTCTCCAGAACTGGAAGTAATCCTGTTGAAACATCTGGTGATGACTCAGGCTGCATATCAGATACACATCACATGTGATTCATTATCCTGAGGTTGGCCTGTCCCGGGCAAATTGGACTTTGTATATTTTCAGACAGTCCCATACATATACATGGGACCCGGCTGTGATGACACATCGGCCCGATGAAAGTGTTTCCAGTGTTTGTGTCCCAGTTCAAAGAGGCTGATGGGAACCTCCGCTGCTGATGTGACACAGGAAGCACCTTGGGCCAATCCTCTCCACCCTCACCTGCGCCCCAAAAGCCCCCGTTGCCCTGTTAGTCCAACAGTGCTGGGGTCAATTAACTAATTAAGTGCCAATTAAAGCATTAACTGTTTCCCAGAGGTTGTTAGGTAGCACGGGGGTGGGACACTGAGCAGGTGGCCACGGGGCTGAACAAGTATGAAAGGGTTTTATTCCCTAAAACACAATGACAAAGAAGAGAGTTGGCTACTGGAGCAACAATGGTTGACATCAGTATAATTATTCTGCTATCACTGCATAGATAAATAAAACAAAACTTTTTTCAAACGGTGTTTTATGTTTGACAAAGTTTAAAAGTTAATCAATAAATAAATGAATTCAACATTTTTGTAATTTTTGCAAGGCTGACATCAGCATTTTTCTAAATGTATGTATAATCAGCAGCAGCAGCGACATGCTAAATGGTTTTCTGTCTCCCTGCATCCTGTCATATGACAGTGCCAAGAAGTTAAAGGCAAACACCTGGCAGTTTCTGAAAGTAAATTAAATATGCTTATCTTCCTGATACCGTCTGAGTTATTCTTATTGGGTTAAGTCCATCTATCTGGCACTTCACGCAGGTTAAAATACACAATCGGAATCATTTCTGAACTACTGTAGCACCTCAGGCTCTCTGTTGAATACACTGCTCTCTGTGCGATTCCCCCCCTCACCCCCGTGTGGACTGCGCTTAAACCTTAAACGGTCAAAGTTGAAGGGGGAACAGAAAGTCAATGAGGTTAAAAACATAAACGACACTAGCAATACTTCTTCCAAGGGGTGAATGTACAGGACATAGAGCGGATACATAAGTAACGGTGCACGTAAAGCTCCCTGGTAGAGTTGTGGTCAATTTGCTCTTGGTTTGCTCAGTTTAACATGTAATTTAAAACTGGAATTAAGTAAATAATAACCTGAATTTAATCCTCACACACTTCCTTATAGGTTAGAACAGTATTTTTATGTGGGGTTTTTTTTTCAGCTTTTATTTTCAAGAAAATCTACTTAATAGATTGACTTAAAAGTAAATTAATCTTTTCTACTTTGCAAAGGGGATACTGCTCCCTAGACAATGATTTCCTGTTTAAAAGGCCCAGGCTCAAATCTCGTGTGTTACCTATACATCCCTCAGAGCAGCTGTCATCCAATTCCTATACCCACTCCCAGTGAGCATGTGTAAGGGTTAGCGCCTTGGCTCTGCTCACTCCCCACAGGCTTAGTTATTGGACATTTTTCCTCCACATTTAGGACCAACAGGCTGTGTCCCTGGCTCCCCCTCACTCTGTGTTTACCCAGGCGGGGCGCCACCTCCCTTTCAGCAGGTTCACATGGAGTTCTGGGGTTTCAACTGGCCGAGTGAAGTCTATGTCAAGAAATCACATCATCGTGACATGGAAGAGAGGATAGCAAGAATCGCTGTGCTGCTACACAGAGTGAGACAGTTAAATAAAGGCTACTCTTACTATGGGTAGCTAACCAGGCCATTTCAGGAGTGATCGCTGGGACGAATTCAGGGAAGGGGTCAGCTAGTGAGAAAAGAGCAAATGAAATGGATCAGAATAAAAATATTATCAGAGACTGTGGTAACTAAATGATGCAGTTCTTGCTGACTGAGCAGGTTAAGTTTTAAGACGTAATACATCTCACATTTTAGGCATTTAAGTAAGACAGGGGATAATTAATGTGAGGCAAAAGTTTTCATAAGCCCTGTGGCTTCCAAGGCATTCATACAAGTGTTATGTGAGACAGGAGGCGAGGGAAAAAGACACCATGGGAGTGAAGACTGTGAAGAGGAGTGACACAGAAAGGAGGAAGACAAGGAGTCGGATGGAATGTCCAAGAAAACAGAAGACAACACAAGAGACTGCAACTGTTGGATATTATCATCCTTTTGCAGCAGCAAAAATCCCTGCAATGCAAATAAGCATGCACAAGCACATACATGCACAAATGGACAATCCATGGAATGCTGACAGCAACTGGTCCTTACGTGCCTTCGGTGTTGAGAGAGAATCTGAGGAATGGTACGAGCAGGAATTTCAGATATCTAAAACAATCTTTCACTTTCCTCCTAGTGCAGGAAATTGAGCTCTAGCAGTTTTGTGAAAGCACTCAACATCTGAGACATATTCATTGAATAACACAACTGATATGCTATCCTGTATCAGCGCTCCACCTACGCTAAAAACAGGGACAAAAGCTTCTGTTCTATATGCTGGGACACAGCAGGTCACAGGTTAACACTTAAACCAGCAGCCGTTTATGAAATATTGCTCTCTAAACTACAACTCTGTTCTCTCTGTGTCTTTCTTTCTCTATCTCTAATCTCTTCTTCACTCAATGTTTCTCCTGGCACTCAGCTTCCCTGTCTGTGTGCATCAACAAACACAAGAGGAGAAACCAGCAACTGTATTAACAGATGGCCAGAGTCAATAAAACACACACAAATCAAGTGTTGGACACATCTGTTGTATGTAGAGTCCGACTAATCTTTCTGTGTGGCTCAACGGGAGTGATGGAATCACAGCAGCTTGGTCAGATTAGAGGGAACGGGGCAGATCACTCAGGGGACAGCAGGCAGCTTTGTAATGGATTGCAGGATGGAGATAAAGCCCGATGGAGGCCCGGGGGGACGTGTTTTAGTCCGATAAAGTCAGTAGCATAGATAGGAAGTAGAAATAAATGTGCCATCGTGTGTTACTGTTGCGGAGCTGTTTTAATGTGTTTGGATGTTTGCCTGTCAATGATACAGGTAGTTTGACACTGAAAGGCTGTTTTCATATGGAGCTTAAGGTGTGTACCTGCAGCAGGATTGTGTCAGTTGTAAGGAAATGTGCACAGGTGAGAGTGGAATTTATAGACTGTGAATCTTTCAATAAGGGCTGAAGCATAGACGTCATTTTAATAATATCTGAGTGCACATTGTTAATTGGAAAAATGCATATCAGACAAAAAAGTATTAGACACAGCCGGCAGAGAATTTTTGCCATATCTTTTAACATGGCTGGGGGGGGCTTAAAGAGATTATTAAGATATTGTTGAATAAACACGGTCAGAAAACACTTTTTTAATTGGAGGACCAAGTGAGACATACTAAACCACATAATACTAAAAATCAGGGTGATGGTGAGAATAAAATCTTCAGTTCCTACAAATCCAAAGTATTTTTTTTTAATAGATAAAAACTCTAGTAAGTATTTATTTTATCTAAACCACTGCTTTAAGTAAATGTTTAAGATGAGCAACTCATCTTCTTTAGCTATGACAGTTGTTTCAAATTGCTTGGATTTTATATGTTTCCAATATTTTTTAGTTTTGTGCACTCTACATACATTTTATAAAAATATTGAGGGTCCATATTAATCTCTGTGAGCGCTGTAATAAGTAAAGATAATTTTTCATCCAACCACACACAAGCAAGGAAGGTCAAATATTAGTGATGAGATTTAATTGGGAATAGGCTGCCACGAAAAGGCCGGCACTGCTGCAGCTGGAGATATGTGAAAGTGCATGATGGCATGCCGATGCCTGTAATTAAAAGTGAAGTTATCGCTGCACAACGTTAATCTCTGTTTGTCTGAAAAAATATCTAACAAAAGCAAAAGCTGAACATCAGTGAGCCAGCTGAAAAACAATTAATGCTGAAGGGAAAGCACAAAACTTCAAAATAGATGTAATCAGATGAGGCTGATGAGAATTTGGGGCTTGGTTAATTCTCAACAAATTATCTAATCCAGATGTTGCACACTTAGTGTAAACACGGTGCCCTGTAGAATCATAAAACAAATAAGCATGAAAAAGGTTTAAAGTTTCAAACAGAGCCTAACCCCAGACTGAGACCTTTCAACTCAAAAAAAAAAAAAGAAAAGAAAAGAAAAATCCACACCACACACTCCCACTTTGCTGCCTTCTTGAAACAGGAAAATGTAAATATGGTAATATTTAGCACGTGTTTTAAAACAGATCGGTTTTCTCAAGCACGGGGAAGCAGAAAGAGAGAGAGAGAGACAGACAGAGAGAAAAAGAAATGAAAAAAGTGGCCCACACACGTTAGAAGGTCTCCCCAGATTTGTGTGTGTGTTCCAGTCTGTGCGATGTGGACAGGCTGCGGCTTCCTATGTTTGCACACAGTACCACCGAGAGCTCTGGCCCGGCGCTGATGGCCTCAGCGCACTCCAAAACACCAAACTCGATCTGTCACACTGTGAGTCTAGAGAGTCAACAACAACTTAACAATAGGAAAACACCACTCCAATGGGTCATATCATCCATCTGTACGCCGCAGCCATTTTTCATGGAGGGAAAATAAGAGGTGGAAGATAAAGGAGGGGGAGAGAGAGAAAGAGAAAGGGTGAGAGAGCAGAGGGAGGAGCAGAAATGGGAACATGCTGGACATATGGATGTGTTTAAGGACCACCAGGGAAGGGAAACTTCTGCATTTTCGCATAAAGCCCGATAAACTCCAAATATGTAATTACACGGGGTTTAGGGCTTGTCTGTTGCCGATTCATTCAGGAATTTCTGGTTACGTCTCTCTGAGAGTTCGGGTGTAGCAGGGCTCTTTATCGTTCTCAAGTGGCGGATCTGCTCAGCTTTAGTGCAGCCAGGCCTTCCACTCACACTTAGCCCTGGACCTGCTCAGTGAGAGTGCCATTGTGCCCCCACCTATTTAACAAGGCGGTGTGTGAAAGAGGAAAGCAGTCAAAAGAAATGCCTCCTACTACATAAAAAAGCCAAAGGAGAGGGGACCCTCATAAACTACCTGCGGCACATTTAAAGATTTCATCACGTAGCAATATTTATAGTTCTTCGATTCCTTGTCAGTGTTTGTAGCCAATTTGTTGTGCTCCAATAAATAGACTAGCTTATTTATCAGCAGACCACATGGCAGCCATTTATAGCACCTAACAAGAGGCAGATGTGTTTTGTATATGTTTTCACATGCAGGTTTGACGCGCTGACAGGCCGAGACAGATAGCTGAGATGTACAACCTATGTCCTGACTGCAGCAATGGCTGTAAACATTGGCTCTGATTAAACCGTGGAAAACACAAACATGCCTCTTTGGCCATCCTTGAGCCTTATTTGTCTTCCCATGACAAACGTCTTTGAATCATACACAGGGTGCGTCACTTTGACTGCAAGCAAGACATGCGAGCACCGAGGGAGTGTGCACCTTTTCAGCTGCCTGTGAGGCCTGTGCGTGTGTGTCTCTGTGCGTGTGAAATCTATTCCTGAGAGTAAACACAATGTGTGCCTACACTAACTGAGCGAGCATTTAAAAGTGTCTATTTCTTTGTACTTTCTTGTGTTGTGTGTGCGTGTGTGATGTGTGTGCGTGTCTGAGTGTTGCCAATTACCCCAGCTATAAATACAAGATCCCCATCCGTCACTGAGTTTCTGGGTGGCTGCAGCGCCGCCATAATTGGTTTCAGATGGTCACCCAGATCTTTCTCTCTCGGCTGCAGCACCATCACACTGGCTGTGTGTGAGAGAAAGCCACAGGGGAGAGCGAGGTGGAGAGAGCAAAAAAAAAAAGAAGAGTGACAGGAGTGAATAAATACAGAGGGAGCACAGGAATAAACAAGCAGACACTAAATGTTTCTTTTGTTCTGAAGATCTCGTCATCCTGTGTGTGGCGAGCTGGGAGGGGGAAGGAGAATCTAACTTGTTAACGCAATAAGTGCTCAAGGCTTTCATTTTGATGTGATTCATAAAAACCAGTTGAGATGTAAGACATTCAATATTTGGATTAGATCAATGAAATTTTGATATATTTGTTATTAGTCATGAGTGCTTATGCAAATACACACATTTTCGGCTTTATGCCAGTAATACACAAACACAAAAATATCATTACTAGTTATATTTGGTTCCAAAAATGTATATTTAAAATGCATGTCTTTTACTTCATGATATTTCTGTGATGTGACGTTACCCAAGGAATCAGTTAAACGAGGCTTAAATCCCAATCTGATCCCTGAGGACAATCAATGGATGATCAATGGACTTATTAACAATAAATTAGCAGACTAGACCTATTGATTTCCAAAGTAGAGGACACGGTGACTCAGTGACAGCTGGTAAGAGGTTGAGTCTAAAAAGGCTGGATCAAAGAAGAATTACAGGCAAGAAATGGCATAAATAGGGCCTCTAAATCCAAAGCCTTATTGGCAGAAAATAAGGCTCAGACAAAATGATGTCATAGCATTCAAAGGAGAGTGAGTGTGAGCCTCAGGTAGCAATGACGGAACATTCAGCAATACATATAAAACACAGCTTATCAAAGCAAATTCATTTTACAGATCATCCTGTCCTTTCTTGCTACATTATTGTATAATCCATCCATCCATCTATCCATCCATCCATCCATCCATCTTCTTCTGCTGCTGCTTATCCTTTTCAGGGTCGCGGGGGGGGGGGGGGGGGGGATTGTATTCAGGCTTATGCCTTTGAGGTCATTAAGTGACAGATCTTTAGTGTATTATTAGCATTCTAAAAGCTTACCCATATTAAATACATGTGCCATTGTACAGATCATTCATCCCACCTTTAACAAACTTAACTTCTGTAAAGCTACATAACTTCTGTGAAAAAGCACAGAATGTGGGAGAATTTCCTTCGTTGTGCAACTTCACATCAACAAATTTTCACACAAACATTTTCACACTACTCCCAGAATCCTCTTCTCACTGCACAGCATCTGTGTTGGCCTCAGCTACCTGTTCTGATCACGGCCATGGGAAAGCAGTGGAGAGGCATTTTTTTCCCTCTCTCTTTGGTCTGTGCTAATGCGGAGGTGGCTCACCAATTATTACAGACGTTTCTAGTCAGAGAAGCCAAGAGCCTGCGGACACACAGGAATCCTCCACTGCTATAAATCCATTAAATCCCTCTCATTAGAGCACGGGCCTCATCACTGCGAGTCGGGATGCGGAGCGGCAGGCACGTGCTGTTTCTCACACCGGGTGTCAGCCTGCCCTCGTGCCCTCCCTTCACACCACAGTCATTACTGGCTTGCTGTGGCTCTAATTGCCTCACTTTGTTCACAACAACACGACATCAGCACGACAACACACACGACGCTCATTTCAACTCAGACGTGGACTGTAAAGTTGAGTAAAAGTGTGTGTGTATATATATCACAATAAAACAGCTCAAAGTTACATAGAAAGAAATTGAATGCAAGCATTATCATCTACACATATTAAAGAATAAAAAGTGAAAGTAAGCAATACTATTAAATGATCAGTAGTTGATAATAACTACTGGTAATAATGTCAGACCAGCATTTTACTGGTTTAGTTAGTGAACTTTAAAAAATTCTAATTATATCATTCTGTTGTGTTGGTTGTGTATATAGCTATTTTTCACATTTTATAGATTAAGTTTTCTATATGGAAGTGAAGTCATATTTTCAACATTTTCCTTTAATTTACAAATGTACATAAAGCAACAAAATGGAAATACTTTTTTGAACTTGCAAATGTACTTGCTTGCATTCATCCCTGGGTCCTAGTAAGTAAAGCAGGATTGCACATTTAATTTTATCTCCACGAAGAAGCTGTCAAGCATTCATTACTCGAGCATACATTTGAAAAAAGGCAGAAAAACAACGTGGAAAGCTCATTCTAGCAGCGGGCTAACATTTACAGTTATTATTATTGATTTGATGAAATATCCAAAATATCCATCTGCGGGCTAGAAAACACATTCTGAAGACTTATAACGGAAGGTATTTCTTTACGAGGCGCAACAGCAAAGTAAAGTCCAATTCAGTGGAAAGCCAATTTATAATATTATTCTATTTCCCATAATATAGTATGACACACTCTTAGATTTTATTGTTCAACTGGAAAGTGAGTGAAACAGGAAGCTAAAATAACAAACCCCACTTTTGCCAGAGCAAATTTATTGCAATCCAAAACATCCAACAGCATCAGAGCTCCATTTTTAAATAGGAAAGTGCGTAAGTTGTTTCTATAACACAGCAGAGCCTCAAACTTGATTTATACACGGGTCCATAAATCACTGTGGCATTTTCAACTGTGTCAGCTGAATCCTGTTTTTCACGGTATTCTCTACCCTGTCTGTCTACAAGTGATACATCTGTGTCAGAGGGGATTAAGACATCAGAGCGTTGCAGGTTCAGTTTATGACAGAATATTTGAATTCTTGCATTTTAACAAATGGACAAGACGGTGGAAACGAGTAGGCAACAGAGAGTTCATGTGGAGGAGGAGGCGAACGAAAGAGGAGAAATACCGTACATGAGCAAAAAAGATATAGCTGGAGCATGAAGAGGAGGTAAGGAAAGCGAAAGGAGGAAGACTGGGAGGTGAAGGAGAGGGCAGTAGGCACTCATCAGGAGGAGAGCTGAGAGAGGAGCGGAGGCCACAGCGTGGAGAGCAGGCCCTTGTGTAAATGGAGATGTACTAAACCTTTGCTAACCTGCATCGCCGAAGATAAAATATTTATATATGCTATTGTGAGACGGAGCGCTGGTCTGAGTAGAGCCTTAATTTGTTTTCCTCCAGGGTAAATTAATTCCCTCCCCATCATCAACAGAGTGAACCTGCAGTGATTACTGCCTGGTCTGTCTCTAGCTGCTCCTGGAACAAGCACTTGAGAGATTTTAATGGTCAAAGTCCAACTTGCAATTATACTTCATCTGCTCCATACATTTCCATAGATTAAAGGTGAAGCAGATGTACTTAAGGTGGATGAATATTGTTTCTTCACTGCCTTGTCTGCGGTCCTCTCTCTTTTTATTTGTCTCCTCTCCCATCAGTAAGTTATTTCTTAACATTCATTTTAAGGTGTTGATTGTGAAAACAATTTAAAACAGCATGCTCACCAATGATTTAACAAGTGCAGACAGTCAACTGTTTATACTTTAGATATAGGCTACAATATAGTTACAAGTGGGTATTTATGAGAATAAATGTATATCAATGTATATGTATGCACTGTACAGCACATCTTCTCAACACTGATGGATGTAAAAGCAGCATGAACAGAGTGGAGACAAGGGAAAAAATCTGTGTATGCTAACCATATGTAAAAGACACAGTCAAAGGACACAGAGTGTGAACAACACTGGGAGCCCAGCAGAGATTGTCACTGATTGTCATACTATTACAGGCAAATAGCAACACTTGGTTGGCCGTCGACAGGGCATAATCATGTGTGACTAACAGCGATGGAGAGAGCGCTACAAAGGAAAGGCGAGATGGTGGAGGTACAGGCTCTTTGTCTCGCCTGCCATCTTTCTCATCTCTGAGTAGCCTGGAGGGCGCACAGAACGGGAGATGATAAAAAGATGGAAGCCACTCAAAGTTCAAGGCAGACATGCCCTTTCATCTATTTCAAGACAATCATGTTGGGTTCTACATGTGCATTACTGCAAACTACCAATCTTTGCTGCCAACAGAAGTAGCCAAAAGCAGCAAGAAGTGAAGAGGTGGTGGCACAACTAACTCCTGCATAATACTTTTCTCTTGCTACTTTGATGGGTCTAGCAGTGGAATAAAGTTCAAATATAAGTAAGACAACATACTATTGTTCTTCTTTTTCAACCCTTTCTCCTTTATAGTGCAACAGTAAATACATTCTGACAGAAACACCGAGCCAACAGAACAGCAAATCTGTTTGCAGCAACTAAACCATGGTTGTGATTAGGCATTCAAATGAGTCTCAGGGTAAGTATGAGACGGAACATGTTTGCTTTATTAACTGAAACCAAACTGCTTTTGTTGTATACATCACACTGAGAAGCCAGCATACATGAATGAAAACTTGGGAGGAAATTAAAAACATACACACACATTAAGTCCCTTAACTTCAAGTATCTGTGGTTGAGCAGTTATTTTACATGAAAAACTGATCTGTAATAATAAAGCAATTAGAGCTTGGCCAATATGTCAGTCCCACACTGAAAGTAATTTATGTATTTTCACTTGATCATTTGTAGAAACGCATGTGCACGGAGATTGGTGATGATGTTCCAGGCCCCGGGCTGGCAGGAGCAGATTTCATACAGTCTGTGTGTTTTAGACATAGGTATCATATGAATTCCCTCCAGCTGCACTCATGACTCTGCCACATAACCCTTGTATATATATATATGTTATATCTTAAGTTAAGCACAGTAGAGTAATCTACACTTTTCACCCCCCCACGTCACAAGTTCACAGAAAGGAAATACTGGTGATTCAGCAGCCTCGATAAGCCAGGCAGCAGGTCAGTTGGGGAGCCAGCAAGTCCACCACAGCCCATGCAGTCATTGTCTTGTCCTTCAGCATTTCCTATGCATTTCCTCAACACTGGTGGGCAACCACAGCAAGAAAATTACGACCACTAAGCCCAATTTCCTCTCATGCAGCAAGTAAATACAGGTTCAAGAACTGTTTTGATGCTGCTATATGCACCAGAACCACAACTGGAACTGATGGACAATTAACTTTAACTGTAATTAACCCCAGTCAGTGCTACAGCTGAATCGTCAGTGGAGAAGTATCTTTTCCTGTGTTACTCCTACTGTGCCACTCATTAAACACAATATATATATGTACATACACTCACCCATTCATATGAACAGGAGAGTGTGTCCATACTTTTGACTTCATATATATATAATACTTTTTTTTGCTCTTAGTAAACTCCATAAACCGCTTTTGATCTTTCAGTCACCCACCAAGCTCATCAGATAATTAGTCAACCAGCATGTGGGGGGAGTCAGCAGGCCAGCAGTCAGACAGGACAGAGTTGAGTGCAAAACAGTTCCTGCCACGCAGTCTGATAATGTGTGCATTTCACTCTTACAGTGGAGCAGAAGCCCATGGTTTAATGAATGTAACCTGAGCTCCTTGTTAAACAAACAGGCTGAACCTGTGAGGAAAACCGCCACATCACCCTTCATTCATCTCTCATTAAAGTTTCTTAGACCTACAGTGAGAGCCAGACTAAACGGCTGCCTTCTATTTCTTTAATCTTTCAATTATAGTTACTGCTGTTATTCTGCGTATTTTCACAAGGAAACATTAGAAGTTGCTGCTGATGATTTTTGCTTTTTTTGAGAATGTGGATGGATAACCTAATTGATAATCCTTGACACAGTTATGGAAGGAAACGCATGCCTGATGTAAAGATTCCAGATAAATGACATGCATTCCCTCCCTTTATGGCCATCTGCCTCATCCTTCAACCCGTCTCTCTTCTACCCATAATAGCCCAATCTTGTCAGTCAGTGTTTTTGTGACCTTTTTTTTTTTTTTTTTTTTTACAGTCAAGCTGGAAATCATCTTCCAAACCTCATATTTTTACCTTCCTGGTTAGTGACAGTTGACTTTGTACTGGTTAGCAGGAAAAGGTAGAAAGTATTGCAAAGGAAAGATATCTGCAGAAACATATTTTTTTATTATTTCAGAGGGTTATGTGGGCTGTAATGGAAAAAAAGACTCACCCTGCCCACCCCGTTAGTATGTGCTTTGCCTCAGCTGCCTATCAAAAACCAATATCCTCAAATTTGACGCTGGTGTTGTTGTTTAAAATTAGAAAGAATCTGTGTCTAATGCAGTAAGCCAAACCTGGCTGCTATGAACTCTAACCTCCTTCAACTGATCTCCATCTCCCCCTTGCTCTTCTTCCATCCTCCCTGTTCCCCAAGAACTCCCTGTCCAATCTGTGCTGCCGAGGCCGAAAAGTAGACCCAGGATTTAGAGACCTACAAACCCCTTCATGTTCCCCCACCCCACCCCCTACTGCACAAATCCCCAATCCCCCAACCAACCCTCCTCTCCCACACCCCTCTTTTTTTTTGACTCTCCAGTCATTTTTAAATACAGTAACACAATCTTAGGGAAAGCTGATATAATCTTTTCTAAACTATAAAAGTCAGTCACCCCGAAAAACATCTGCACGGTCAAATTTAAAACAAACTGTCAGAGAGTCCGGTGTCCCCATAAAGAGGGAGTAGAGCGGGAGGAGAGGTGGGGAGGGGTAAATGGTGGAAAATAAAGAGAAAGGGAATGATTTTTAGGAGGGAGTTTTAGTGCTTTCCACTTGTGTTACTTAAACACAAACCTCCCTCAGGCTATCTGGATCCTTGCAGGGTAAAGCTAACGCTACAGCAATGCTACCAGTCATTTTTTATGGCTGCTTGAATTACAAAGTGATTGTCACTGTTTTACAGTCTCTTGACACCTGAGACAGCCAAATATGCGAAAGTCTTTATGGCTAACACCTTAAGAGGCTGACATCAGTGCAAAATGCACGTTTAGATGTCGTAGATCATGTGAAAGTAGGTAGAAGTAAGTACATCCAATATTGCCAAAGGTATTCACTCACCCATCCAAATCATTGAATTCAGGTGTTCCAATCACTTCCATGGTCACAGGTGTATCAAATCAAGCACCTAGGCATGCAAACATTTGTGAAAGAATGAGTTGCTCTCGGGAGCTCGGTGAATTCCAGTGTGGTACTGTGATAGGATGCCATCTGTGCAACAAGTCCAGTTGTGAAATTTCCTCACTACTAAATATTCCATGTTAGTGGTATTATAACAAAGTTGAAGCGATTGGGAACGACAGCAACTCAGCCACAAAGTTCTAGGCCACATAAAATGACAGATTAGTTCAAGGACAATGCATAGAGAGCTTCATGGAATGGGTTTCCATGACTGAGCAGCTGCATCCAAGCCTTACATCACCAAGTGCAATGCAAAGTGTCCGATGCAGTGATGTAAAGTACGCCACTGCTGGACTCTAGAGCAGTGGAAACGTGCTCTCTGGCGTGATGAATCACACTTTTCCGTCTGGCAATCTGATGGACAAGTCTGGGTTTGGAGGTTGCCAAACCCAGGTACTTGAACAGTACTTGTCTGACTGCATTGTGCCAAATGTAAAATTTGGTGGAGGGGTGATTATGGTGTGGGGTTATTTTTCAGGAGTTGGGCTGGGCCCCTTAGTTCCAGTGAAAGGAACTCTTAATGTTTCAGCATGCCAAGACATTTTGGACAATTTCATGCGCCCAACTTTGTGGGAACAGTTTGCGGATGGCCCCTTCCTGTTCCAACATGTGCACCAGTGCACATAGCAAGGTCCATAAAGACATGGATGAGCAAGTTTGGTGTGGAAGAACTTGACTGGCCTGCACAGAGTCCTGACCTCAACCTGATAGAACACCTTTGGGATGAATTAGAGCAAAGACTGAGTCAGGCCTTCTTGGCTAACATCAGTGTCTGACCTCACAAATGCACTTCTGAAATAATGGTCAAAAATTTTACGGGATGTGACTCAAGTTCTCATGTGTGTGAAGGGAGACAAGCAAATATGTATAGTATATAATGTCATGGTCCTGGGCTGTTGGCCCAGGTTTTTTTTTTTTTCTTTTTTTCAGTGTGGTTCTGTTTCATTGTGTTCCTTAGTTTGCTCATTTAGATTCTTGGTTTGTTTATGTTCAATATTTTATCAGTTATTGTTTGTATTGAAGCCCTGTTCCCTGTGTAGTACTCCAGTGTCTGTCTTGTCCCTTTGTCATGTCCCTGGTCTCATGGTGTTGTTTCTGGTTTTTCCCAGTGCTGTATGTCAAGTCCGCGTTCGTGTCTCCGTCTAGTTTTTTCCTGTTTTATTTTGACAGTCTTCTGTTCCCCGTGTGTTGTGTTCTAGTTTGCTTCCCCTTTGTCATTACTGTTATTTTGTTCACCTGTGTTTCCCAGCTGTGTCCACTCCCCTCATCAGCCCTCTTTGTATTTAAGTCCTGCGGTTCCGCTGCTTGTTGTCGTGACCTCGTCTTTGTTTCTGTCCGTCCCTGCTGTGTGCTTCCCGTCCTGGATTCATGTCTTTGCCTTTGTTCCTGTTTATCAAGTCAAGTCAAATTACGAGTGTGTATGGTGCTGCTGGCTCCCGACCAGCCCTGTGGTTCAACTCGAGTAAATAAAGCTTTAATTTTATTTAAGCTCTTTGCCTTGTGTGTCCTGCGCTGGGGTCCTCTGCCTTGCCTGCCACAGCATTATATGACAAATATAGGATAAAAGTAGCAGTACAGGGAAAAAATTAAGTTAAACTTGCACATTTAAACTTTTATTATACAAGTACAGCTAATTTCACTTTGAAAAATGTTTTTTATTAAACTGTATGCTGTGCAAAGTCATAAAATACAAAGTACCTCAGAATCAGAGTAGCCTAATAAATGCAGCTTCCAATGTAGCCAGCAGATATCCAGGCTATTTCCATCCATTATTGTTTACTAATAAAAAGCTAAATTGTCACCAGATGGTAGACTGTTTATTGACATGCAACCACAGCCTGCTCAAATGTGATTCGTTAATAGCACTTGGACAACAAATGAATTACAAACAGAAACCAAAATACTTCAGGTACAGATTATACATTCACGTGTTTTATCTCTTTCTAGAGATTATATAAATTCTAGCACCAAGGTTGAAAATAGGGAGTGACTTTTGTGTGGATTGAGTTCTTGACCAGATGCAAAGAGCATAGTATTAACAATAACCAGTATAAAAAAGTATATTTCTGTCATTGATGGCTTTCATTTCACAATTATAAATTGATGCATAGAGCCAAATAGGCCAGCACAGGAATAACTAATGTCACTTGTTTGAGGTGAGCGCATGGAGATTACCTGCCAACGCAATAACAGAAACCAAAGGTTCCCAAATTAGTAATTTAGAAAACTACTTTTGTGTATAAAGCAACAGAGTTGAGTAACTTACTAACAATATTTGTTTATCTGATCAGTCATAATTCGGATGTATTTTGGATATTTAAAACGTATTTCAACCAGTATGGCTTTATATGGAATATGGTGCTCTGAATTTCTTTGTCATTTCCATGCTCATAAATGATCTGACCATAAATAGCACAAACAGAATTTGTTGATTTATATTGTGCTGTTTTCTCTTTTGCTAAAATTTTATTTGTCATAAAATGTATTAGCATTAGTCAGCATCACTGAGGCATCTAAGAGCTGAACAGAGAAAAATTTAATAAAAGCATCTCAACAAGGCTTCAAATTATTTAGTATGTGCTGTCTTATGGTTTTAGTAAAGAAAAGACACTATATGGTTTGGGTGATATATGTCATTCATGCTTCAAACAATGCAAATTGACCATACAGCTTAAAAAAAGAGAGAAGAAATCAGAATGGACATATTGTTATTCATCTCAAAGCCTCAAATGTAAACGGGCCTCTACAGAAGGCATTATCCTGGAGTGAGTATAGCTAAACAATCCAGCACACTTCAGTCCAATTTCCATGGGTTTTAGGTTAGAATGCCACTGAAGTACACGTTGAACAGGGGGGCACAGTGCCTGCTCTACTCTGCCCCGTCTGTTTTGAGCTGAGTGTTGGATTGGTTTAATTGATTTAATGGGAGAGCATGGAGTCATAGTGGGAGATGGGGAACATGGGATGCTTTAGGGAAGTCAAGTGTGTTGCACTACCTCAACTCGATCTTAGACTGCCTGTGTCAGCTGGCAGAAGCAGCCGATGGTGATGATACATGACAGTAAACACAACAGGCTAGTGCACACGTGCAGAGAGAGACACACACATGAATTTCCTTTCTCACATATAAACACACAGAAATTCATACACACTTGTTCCCAGCCTAGAACATCATGCACCCTGCTAATGGTTTGAATAACACCCAGAGTGGCCTGATAATACCTTAGTGAGATGTGTTTGTGTGTGTGTGAATGTTGTGTGTTTGTATTCACACAGTGTGAGGGACACAGTGGCAGAAGCCCGTGCTAATGCTACCCTGAATGGTGTGTCTAATTACTTGGCCTACAGATAGCTTTTAGCTAAATCACCCCGCCTTCTGAAGAGCCTGTATCAACAGTGACAAGAGCCTGGACAATTACATTAGCCCTCTCCCCATCCACCGGGTCCAGCACTAACAATCAGTGTGATTTGCAGCCGCTTGATTGTTGTCATCCCTCTCTCCATGACAATGATGTTTTCCCTGCTGGATAGACAGAGAGAGGCAGTGAACAACGGAGAAAGACTGAAAAAAAAAAGAAAAAAAGGAAAAAGAGGATGCAAAAAAGAGGCCAATATAAGAAGAGAGAGAGAAATAGAGAGGGAGAGAGTTGACAGTAGAGAGCTTACTTATGTTAATGTTTGCCCTGCTTGTGTGTTGGCTACAGCAGAGAGCCGGATAAACCTGGGTGACAGCCGCAAGTGGAGAGAGCTGGTGAATTAATTGATACTGGAGAGGGGTCTTCTGGATGGATTGCTCACCAGCCCACTGTGCCAAGCACCACCACCACACACGCAGACACACATAAAACCACATTACACCAAGTACAGTAGCCACCCACAGAACAAGCCAAGGATCCAAATCGCATTACAGCTAAAGTAGAACTTTCATTCAGCTCTACTTAGTCCTCTTATATCTGCCAACTATAGCGTGAGTGAACGCAGAATACAGTTTTCCAAAGTGGCCTTTTTATGTCAGACTGCTTTACATTCCTCCTTTTTTATTTTCCCTACTTCTCTTTGCCTATTTCTCTTACTTGACCTGGCACACACAAAACACAAAACAAGCTAAACAATAAAGATGCAAGGGACTAACGTCAGGGTATCAACATAGGAGGTCTCATGGTGCACAGTAAGACTAAAGTTCCTGAGTTCAAGGTCAAACGATGAACATTGAATTTCTAGTTACATCAAACTTACCAGCTGGGAGAAGAGAGAATGCCACAATCCCTCTGAGAGAACCTTATATAAGCTTAGGTAACAACTTCATGCAGTAATGTAGTCTTGCAACTGGGAAATGGATGCTAACAAAGTATAACATAAGATTAAATACAAAAACAATTCTAAGTGGGTTTTTTTTTTTGGTAACAGTTTACAATAATGATAATAAAAGAAAATGTTGGTCATAATATATACACGTGTGTCATGGTATTGCAGTGATGGTGGAACTAATGCAAGAGATGTTATAATGCTCTCAAGCTCATAAAACTTCTTGAAAAAATTGAAAGTGCTTGAAAAGGAGAGTTGGAGAACTAGAAAACTCCTGAACTCTTTGATACAGACAGGACTGTGGAGCAAAGTGGTGCCAAATGGGGTTATATCACTCGACAGCAACCTGTCTCACCCTATTACCCTCTGAGTCTCCTCTACCCCTTGTCGCTCCCCCTACCTGTGTCCCTCTGCTCAGAGAGGCACACTACCAGCTGTAGAACAATGACACCCTCACTGGCTCTTACTAGGTGAATGGATAGAGTGACAGAAAAACAGTGGGAGAGGGGACAGTAGGTTGCTCTCCATGCTGAGGGCTTTGCGATAGCTGCAAATATTTTATAGTATCATTGTAGTTCATTTCTGTGGGTCAGGCTTTAAGTTAAAGAGAATTTGCACTGTAAATGTTTCAGTGTCTTATAGGTATAAGAAGTTCTAAGAAGTTACTGCGTTGGTGAATTTTTAGTAATATTTAAGTTGTGTTGAGCAATCTTTCCAGTGAAGATATTGAGGACTCTGGTGTCCAGCACATAAGTGCAAACACAGCCAGAGCCCCAAACCCCGATTGTACAGACACCAAGCTGGAGGATGCATGTCACCCCTCACTGAAGGCAAAATCCAGACTCTCTCCAGGTTTACTGCACAGCATGGGTTCTGGAACCAGAATATATACAGTATAACCACTATTTCTCAAACTCCCTCACAAGTTTGGGCTTCTTCGCCAACAGAGAGGTGGGATTCACTGCCCCACAGCCAGTTTGACTCACTGGGGACTGGACTGCCAAGGCCTCTGCCTTTGACTGCTATCCCTACATTATAAATGGACTGGTACTTTTATAGTCCTCTTCTACTCTATTGAGCACTCAAAAGTGCTTTCTTACTACAAG
Organism: Cichlasoma orientale; assembly: GCA_034780415.1. Lineage (NCBI taxonomy): Eukaryota > Metazoa > Chordata > Actinopteri > Cichliformes > Cichlidae > Cichlasoma > Cichlasoma orientale. Next base: position 667,159 of record JAVDPK010001650.1, read on the forward strand.
CCTCATTCACCCATTCACACACACATTCATACAAGTGATTTTTTTCTATGCCAGCTGTTTACTGGCATTCACACACATTCACAATCTGATGGATGCATTAGGGGCAACTTGGGGTTCAGTATCTTTCCCATGGATACTTCAACATGCAAATTAGGGGAGCCGGTGATCGGCTCACCAACCTTCCGATTAGCAGACGAATCGACCTGAGGGGAAAATTGCCACAATAATAAACAAGTTTGATACAAAAAAAAAATGAAAACCCTTTAGGACAATTTGAATTAAACATGAATGCCAGCAGTCCAAAATGAGCTATTGTTTTCTCCTAATGAGTCTCTGTGTATGAATCCTGGATAGAGCAGATTGGGGACAAAATGTAAAATAAATCAATGCATAAATGAAAATGAATAAACAAAAGTTACTGATACAGGTTGGAACCTGAGTGGGGTCATAATTTGTGAGCAGATGCATGTGGGTGGGTGGACAGGATGGGTGGACTAAGAGGAGTTAAAAGTAGAATGCTTTTGGAAGCACTCTGGATCTCCTAATGTTAAGGAGGTGCTCCCAGAGGTCCGACACAATGGTACCAGTCAACAACAGAAGCTGGCCTGCCTCTTTTTCATCTCTCTCGCTCTCTTAGCCTCAGTGCCTCTTCTCAGTGCCACACAAAAAGCTTGTTGGGGGGATAGTAAGGTAGACGGGTCGAGAGAGCGGCATGGCATTTTAATAGTGGTGAAGAGAGTGAGAGACGAGGGGAGGTGGTGGGGTTGGATGGGGGTAGAAGCAGAGAGCCACCCCTCCACACCCTACACACACACACACACACACACAACAGTATAGGGGGCTTTTTATCTGAATGATTGCCCTCAATTAGATCCCTGCTCAGGGTAGGTGAGAACAGACAGCTATCTGGAGAGGGGAGGGTTGGGGGTTCAAACCAGTAGAAGGCAAGAAGAGCGAGATGGAGAATCAGTCAGTAAGGGGAGCGCTTTCTGCTCATGCTGAGTACCAAAAATGAAAAGTGTTTGTGATGTTGAGTCCATAGACACAGGATGAGTAAATAAATAATTTTTTCTTAAAAAGGACCACAACCAGTCTGTTTTGAAAATACTCTTTTTGTCCATTTTACTGCAGAGAAGCATCGGACAGCTTGACCACATAGAAAAATAGAGTGCCATGTGCTCTGGGCTCAAAAACCTTACCAACACATGAAATGTTGAGCACAACCACAAGCTGACATGATGGTGAACAAAATGAACCATACTGTGTCCTAAAAATTACTTTAGTGTGATATACACTTATTTTCCCATATCAAATGAACTGCATACATGATAATATTTTCCTTACCCACGACTTAAAGCACAAGCCACTCGACAGGTAGTGCAATAGTTGTCGTTTTACAGCGAGAAGGGTGGACAGCAGGACAGCTGAGATCTTTCTGTGTGGAGTTTGCGTCTCCTCTCTCTGTCTGTGTGTGTTTCCTTTGGGCACTCTGGTTTCCTTCCGCAGCTCAAATACATGCTTGTTAGGAGGTGATTCTAAATTGGCATCACTGTAGATGAGAATGTGTTAGCCCTGTGATGGACTGGATGTCCAGTGTGTAGCTCACTTCTCCCTCCATGATAGCTGAGAGAGGCTCCAGCGCCCCTTTAACCCTAAGCTGGATAGTTAAGAAAATTAATGCATTAGCAGAAATGAAAATGTATCTGCTAATGCAAAAGTAATAATAATAGTAATAATAGTAATCACAATTATAATCGCTGTGTTTTCATTCGTTTAGAATGAGACTTTATACAGTAACCCAAAATGGGCAAACCAAATACTGGATTCAGAGAAGGACTTTCACATTTTAACCCATTTTAGCTCTAGAAGTGATGGTCACTATAGGTTCTCCTTAGTGTGGTATCCAGTTGGTTGCACTCTGCAACCTCAGTGCTAAATCCTGCACAGTGCAACAAAATCCTCAGTAATTTGTTGTTTGCACCTCATCTCTGGGCAATGCCTTCAACTATAGATTACATTAACTGACACTAAAATAACACATTTGAATCACCAATTAAACTGTTGGCAGTTAGCTTGCATTGTGGGGAATGAAGGTGTTCTGTTTCGACAATGAAGAAAAATGTGTGTAATAAAAAAGACCATATCCCTGGTCCCACTAAATTGATTTAAATTATGCTTGCATCGAGTAACTGAACCTCAACGAGTGAAATTACCAAGAAAAAAAAACACCATTAAGAGTTCGGTAGATTTTCAATGTGGTGAGGTTGGAGGGATTTTTTTGAAATTACAGTTTTCATTCATTTAATGCAGTTTTAAATGTTTTAAGCAACACAAGCAAAATTAAATGTATTTACATTGTTTTTTTTGGGGGGGGGGCTCAGCTGGTGGTTTTCTCTCACACTAGAATATTAGCAATTAGTCATAAAAATAATCTTTTGTAATTTTGTTAAACTGGCCCTTTAACTCTAAGGCACTGTTTTAAAAGCAGAAATATATGGAAGAGGATTAGGACCCTGACAAAAAAAATATTCTTGGATCATGACTTTTTTCAGGATTCTGAGATTAAAGCCAGTCTTTTCTTCTTCTTTTTTCATCTTTTCATGGACTTTTAGGATTGCTAATAATTCTATCAAAAACAATATAAACACCCATTACAGTTGGCTGCCTGTGTGAAGGCTGCATGCTATCACACAGAGCTGCACACTATCACATACACAGGATACAGACCATTTAGCCATTCCCACTGCTGCCCACTAAATCCCACTGTTTACTCTGTTTTGTTTTTAATCACAGCAAGCCTAAACTCTAGATGTAATTTTCCACTCTGCATACACCTAAACACAAACACAGACACATAGAAAGATACACATACACATTCACACACACATACACACTAACACATACAGTACGGTAAACTCAGCTCCACAATTACCCCTCAATTAGAGATAATAACATGACCACTTCCTGACCAATCACCTGCAGCCTTGCTATGACTCACACAGTGTTGGTCTCGCGTGCGCGCGCACACACACACACACACACACACACACACACACACACACACACACACACACACACACACACACAC
>JAVDPK010001650.1:683564-697358 GCA_034780415.1 Cichlasoma orientale
CACACACACACACACACACACACACACACACACACACACACACACACACACATAATGGCTACCAGGAGGAGGCCCCAGCATGAGAGCTGCAGCTGGAAACGGAGAGGGACGTTCACCAACACACACATGCACATGTGCACTAGAATGACACAAACTACACAAACTGAAGTGGGGTGCATGAGTAAGCAGAGTGTAACAAGGACAGTTGAGTCTTTTATTCAAATGTCAGATACACATGACACTTTTCTGTAATTTCACGTGTTTTACTTAAGACAGTCTGGTCTAAATTCTGAGGGGACATTAATGTGACATCTACACTTATGCTCATGTTTTACAGATTGCGTGCGTGTGTGCGTTTCTGCCAAGACCACCTGTAGGTCTCTCACACCTGTGGTTTCGATAGGTGCAGATGTCATAGGCTATGTGTGTGTGAAGGAGAGAGAGAGAGACAGACAGCGATATTTTTCAATAAATAAAGGCACAATTGGATGCCTTTATTTATTTATGCGCTTACACAGTCCAAACATATCTGGCATTCCTGGAAGTTCAACTGCCCTTTACCTTCATACCACCGATCCATCTGTCCATCCTCATGACTCATGAGAAAAGTCTGTCTGGAATCTGAGCCCTTTTTCAAATTCTGTACAGCACATTGAATGGATGTGTCAGGTTTGTTGGAGCAATGATGGTGATCATCCTGCATTCTAGGACGTGGATAATGAGTCTCATGACGAAGGGCTGCCAGTCTGGTATGTCAACATTAGCATACAGTTCAAAGTGCCTGGAGTGGTGGAGGAAGTCCCAGCCTTCACTGTACACGTAATGGTTTCAGCGAACCTGATGGTGCCCCACAGTGGCTGAGCTTTAAAGCTCAGCCACTGTGTATCCAATGCCATAAAGCTAATATTGCTATTGCTATACAAGATAACATCAATGTGAAAATATATTAAAAATAAGTTTGTGGAAAAGGAAGTGATGAATTGCAGATGTAAATATGAAACACTTATGTAATCAATATTTATTTTTAAAATCTCTAAGATTAAATGATTGAAAAGGCTACTGAAACTTGTTTCATTGTAATTTTAGCCGGCATCGTGAAGAAGGAAAATATTGAGGGTCAAAGTCTGAATACAGTTTGTTGTATTTAAAGGGAACTGAAGGCTTTTTGTTCAGATTTAATCATTCACTTCAGTATCCACTCCAACAAAAAGATTTACAGTGGCAAATCCTCTGCCAAGGTAAGTCCTGGGGTGTGTATGTCACTGTATTAGTTGATACAAGCATCTGAAAGGTGTGTGTACAAGTAGATTTTCCCCTATCAAGCTCCTGTAAAAGGACTAGTCTCTTCTCCACCCCTGTCCAGGTCAGGGCCCAACAGGCAAAGTTACAAGGTTTAATACTTCAGCCATTCAATCATTAAGGCGTTTTATACAGTCTGTCCCCAGGCTTCTCTCGCTCGTAAAAGAAATAATATTTGTCTTTCCAGCTGCACAGTGGACCACAGAGTCCTTATGTTTTATTTTAGTCAGAGTAGTAAAACTCTATTCTTCCCCTTGCCAACCTACTGTACTTCCACGATAAGCTGTTGTCCTTGTTTTGAAACTGTACAAGGGCATCTGTGCATGTATGTACTTCTCACAACAAGTGGAAGCACAGAAATCTAAGGTGTTGGTCACGGCTGCTTGAGATTTTGAGAGTTTTTGTATTTTTTGTTTATCAAAAATTCTAAAGCCGAAGAGAGGAGATCACAAATGATCGCAAGGATTTTACAGTTTAAATTATAAACATTTTTGAGAACAAGATATATATATATATGTCTCAAAATACAAAACACAAGTAACATGCCAAAACTTCCGCAAATGAATTACTTCAACCAGTCTCCCGAAATCTAACGCACCAAGCATTTTTCTTCTTTTTTTAAGGTAATTTTGTTTTAATGTGAATAGCACAAAGTTCTAGTTATGTGTTCTATTGTCTCACAGGATTGTTGATTTCAGTTATTTTCAATTATGTGGTGTAATGTATTATGAGCCCCATTTGTGTGGTTATAAACTGCTTTCTCTTGGAATTTTTTCAGTGGTGCCATCAAGCCCATATCAAAAATGGTCCCCACAGAGGTTGCTGCTAGTTTTATTTTGTGCATGCTTATACGAACATGTTTGCATGCTAAGTGCTTATCCTATTTGAGCTGCAGTTCCGCTCTGGCTATCAGACATAATTACTAGTCGTTTTTCACTCTCAGGAACAAAGTCACAGAACACAGCCACTTAAGTGTCTGACAAACAAGCAAGATAAGGACAGACCAAGAGATGAACTGCTAGCTTAACTAGACAGAGATGCACTTGAAGCATTCTGGGGTGCACTTTAAAGTGTATTTGATCCGACCTTTTGGCATGAGACATGTTTCATTATGCAATGTGCTTGGCTCTGTCCACCATATAAAACGTCTATTTATGTAGACATACTAGGAAATTCTAGGGTGTGAGCTTCAATCCAAACATTTTGGAAGTGTGTCAGTTGTTGTCTGTCAGCTATAGAATGCTAGCAGGATTTACAAAACATCTGAGTTTTCTCTTGCATTGTAAGACTTGCTGCATAATCATCTCCATGTAACACCTGAGCTGAATAAATAAAAAAAATATGTTTGAAGTTTTCTGCCGCTCTTAAGAAATCAGCCAAGTAGATTTCTTGTCATATATTAGACAATTCTATGCTTAGATTGTGTTTTTGGCAGGGAAGTGGACAAGCAGTTAAGAAAATGAATAGATGGATGGATGGAGTTTGCAAGTAATATGTGCAGCCTTGACACACCAGATGGTCACTACATAAATCAATTTTCTACAAACCAACAGGACCAACTAGCTTGTTCTCTGAGTGTTTTAAATGCACGGCAGTGCAGCATTAACCACAAGTGCATGTGCAATGCCGCCTTATTAGCTAATCAAATGAGAGTCTCAGACATATGAGAAAATGCGTCTCATTGAGCAGGAGAGGAGAGGATAAGATGAGAGAAGAGCTGTCTCTGGGATTATCTTAAACTGTTGCATTTAAGCCTTTCAATGCCACAAGACAAACTTGAACTCAGTGAGTGGTCAGGATCATCATTTATTAAAGTGTCTCGCGCACAGATTTGCTCAAGGTCAGAGATCTGTATTACAAGTTATTTATCGCGCCACTAATATCTAAATCAGTGGTTTGGATCTAATTCCAACACTTGCACACAGAAAGCTGTTGATCTTGTTTTAAAAAGCATTTGCTCAAAGGGAAAGCGGCTCAAAATAGCTGTGAACATCAGCTGTTTACATGCATTTCAATTTATGTTAATCATTTAAAATGATAAAGAAGAGTATAGAAACAGCTTGCCATTATACAGGGCTGTGAGAATAAAAAAGCAAGGACAGGTTGATGGAGTATGTCAGAGGTCGGCTTTGTTAGGGGTATGGATTCGAGAGGGCTGGTGCACATTAATGACCAATGTTTTATCCACTTGTGTGGTAAAGCATAAAAGCAGTCACGTAATGGAGAGCTTCAAGTGTTCATATCAGGTTTTTAGATATTACATGAGCATAAAGTTTTTTTTTTTCTAACTGATAAAGTGTAGCTCTACAGCAGCAGGAACATGGGGTTATTTGGAGGTGCAGCAAATAATACTGATTACATCATTACTTGGACCAAACAGAGCAGAGTTACTACTAATTGTATGAGTGGTAAATGGATGTTATGGTTGTGATTCATAGTTTGAGTCTGCAGGCGCTGTCGAGGAAACAGTCTTTGAATATTTTCAAATAAACATTAACTCATGCCCTAGCGCTTTGCTTCCACCGCCCAGCTTTTAAAAGCACCACATTCCCTTTGAATGCTTCTTTCTTTCTTACTTTGCAACATTAGCTTGTTTTTAAACTCCTGTTCATTGCTGCCGCCGTCCCGTTCTCTAACATTTGTGCTTGCTCACAACGTAAGGTCAGGTCTCACACAAACACGCATGGCAATTTTCACCTATGATATGACACATATTTTGCACCTTATCAGATTTTGACGCTGATACAACAGCAATCTACAGCTACTGCAGAATAAGACGCCAAGCTTGGCTGCTGCTTATCAGCTGTTTACAGTGCTATTAAACATGGTTGCCAATATGTCTATCTTCACAACAATCACCATCATCACCACGAGGTTCAGAACCTTTATCGACATTGAAAGGTGTGCAGGTGTCAAATGGGGAGATCTGAGCTCAGTGTCAGTGACAGAACAGCGCCCACTGCAGCTGGTTTGGTGGTGCTGTGTTTGACTGTCTCTCCTGCTGCACTAGTAGTACACTATAAACTTGGATCAATATATGTTCACTACATAAATCTGATACAATAAAGCCACACTAGACTCTCTCATCCACTAAATTTGTGTATTATTCTCTGTTCTTTTATTCTTAACGTGGATTGCTTACTAATGGCAAGAAAACTGTGCATTACCAACGTGAGAGATCCAAAGAAAGCACACCTAGAAGCACTTTTCCTCAAAGTACAAATATTATCTCACTAGAGTTTTTTTTTATTTTTTATAACAGATTCAACTTATAAAACATTTGTGTAGTTTTATGATGGAGCAAACTGTCAAGTAAGCAAGGTGACAACAGGCAGCAATTGAGAAAGAGGCAATGAAACATAAAGTAAAGTATAAAAGTCAACCTATGACATCAATCTTATATAAACAACTTACATGCACACATAAAGATATATACATAAAAACATTTGCTGTCTTTGGACATTTGTTTGCTTTTTTGTTTTATTTCTTTTAACTTACAACTAGAAGTGTGTAGATATCTGATTTATATTTCCATTTTTTTTAAAGCTTTTGTAACATTTTTCAAATGATTTTCTTGAACTGAACTGAAGAGAAAGAGAGAGTGCGATGGAAAGGCAGTGAGAGAAAGTGAGAAAAGCAGAAAGAGGGAGAGAAAAAAGATGGAGATAGAGAGAGCGTTGCATTGGTTATAACAAAAAGGGATGTCAATATCTACCCAACCTAACAAAATCTTGGCCCAAAAAAAACAACAACAAACACAAAGAAACAGAGCGGGAGATAAAAAGACAGAGAAAGAGTGACAGACAGAGGGAAAAATAAACATCTAAAAGGAGTGTGATGTTTGTGAAGGGGAACATGAAGTGGAAGACTGAGTATTCAGTGTCAGGGATAGGTTAGGTTTCCAACTTTAGCATTGTCAACACTCTCACTCCTGCGCCTGATTCTGTGTCATTCTGCGGCCCGCCATGTGTTGGCCAGGAAGGGGTTCGCCCTCAGAACGGGAGCTGGCGTCACTGTCCGTGCCAAAACCACTCCAACTTTACAACACATGGAATCTGCGAACATAACACCGGAGCTCGGCGGAAAACAGCACACAGGACCAATTCTGTCACGGCTTGGACCATCTGAAATGAATGTTCTTGCCTCACATCGCTTGATCTTGTTGATCCGTACCTTCGCTCCTGCCAGGTTTGGATTTCCCTCCTACCAAACACATGTCACACATGAGCCCAATGGATCAAAGCCTAATAAGTTTACAATGCCTCACTTCTGACGTCTGATTTTTAGCTTATGTAGGCCTACTTACGATATCTGCATCTGACAAAAATATTGTCACCTGAGAAAGTGAAACAAAAGAATCAGGAGATCAAAGATGGGTGTGGATCAGATAGGAGACAGAATGGGGAGGGAAGATATGAAAGAAAAATCTGAGAGCAATACTGAAGGAGCAAAAACATGTGTGCCTGTTTAACATCGTGTGGGAAGGAGTGTAGTGACTGGGTAACAGAGAATAGGGTCTGTGGCTGCTAGTGTTTAGGTTTAGCAGTGTCTGATGACAGCTAGCTATTCTTGAATGTGGCTACACACTGCCCACATTGCTGCTACAGAAGTAAAAATGACCAGAAAAAAAAAAGGAGGAATGGTAAGTAACAGCATGACAGCTCAGTGGATTGTTAGACAGATGACGAGTATGACAGGGTGCATAAACAGATAATAAATTTGAAAACATGAGTCAGTGTGTTGCAAACATATTTTCAATTTAGTGATGTGTTGTGACATTTTGGGAGATGCTTATGTAACTTCTTGCCAAGAGTTAAATCAGAAAATTGATAGCACTCTCATGGAGTGCTGCAATCTGTTTCATCTGTGCAAGTTCTGTCAGCTGACTTGTTCCCAATATGTCAGCTGGGTGCATATAGGTAGAGAAAAGTCACCCTCCATCAAAACAGGGGAAAAAATTATTTTTCTTAAGTCCAAAGTTATTATGTTAATATTCTGTGTGTTTGTAGTGGATTTGCTAATGTCAGACAATCCATCTTGCTTTTGTTCTCAGTGACAATCTGACCAGCCAGACTCCACAGATAAAATTAAGGTAGCTGATTATAACCTTTAAATATGGAATCTGTTGACTGTTATGATTGTATCTGTGCCCTGTTGACAAAGGGAACAAGTGTGTTCAAGCTGCCCTTGGTTTTAGCTTCCACTGCTCTAAGATCAGTTAAATTTATACACGTGCACAGATGTATGTTACATACTCTAAAAACCAAGAGGAAGCAGAAGCAAGTAAAAGAGCACATTGCTCTGTGATTTATCATCTGAACAGATACGCTGTCTCTTGCTAATCACCATTATCAAGATGCGAGACAACCATGTTAGTGTACAGTGTGAAGTAGTTTTTAATAACTTTAATACTAAGCTTTAATAACTTTAATAACTAAGCATTTTAGGGAGGGAAGCCTTCAAAGAAAATATGCAGAAGATGGAGACGGCACAATCAACACCCGCCATGCTGGCTTTGATAAAAACAGGGAAGTTCAGCTCCACCAGATTTGCACATATGAGATATTAGTCTATAAGTTGTTTCGTTTTTTTGTTTGTTTTGTTTCTTTGTTTGTTTGTTTGTTTGTTTTTTGGGGGGGAGTGATACAGTTAGTTAACCATAACACAGAGTAATCAGTGTTCTATTTTGTTTGTTTGTTTGTTTGTTTTAGATACATGGTTTTCACGGGACAAACATATGATTTTATAGTCACTTGGACAGTTACTGTGTTGAGTTAATGAAAGCAGAGCTTTAAAGATATTATTTAACCGTGTATCTTTAATCTTTAATTTATCTAAAGGCACTTTGATCATTAGTAATGTATTTACTGTAAGGTGAAACTGATATAGATGTTAAAAAGAAATCAATGATCTTTTTGTTTTCTTCTGAAAAGCGCTGCTGAACAGGCCTCTGCTAGCAGTTTCTCACTGCGCCCAGTCTGCCGACTGTAGCTTTGCACATCCAACCCATATATGACAGCTGTGATCATTTCATCTAACTCTCCACAAGAAACCAAATAAGCATACTTCTCATCTCACTTAAAATTTCAGGCTACTCCATTAAGAGCATCATCCCTCATCCCTAATGTGAAAATGACTCTGTGTTTGCTTGTGTTTTTCTATAGCACGAGTCTGTATGAAATGAAACACTCGGGCTTTCTTTGCTTGATGCCTTTTTTTTATTAAGTCTGGATATTTTATGGTCAACAGGAATGAATTATATTGGCTAAATGTGGTCTGTTGTTTTAGGACTCGTGCAGCTACTCGATTAGACCAGTCATTTTGGTCTACACCTCATTCTGCAGGCCATAAAGAGCAAAACCTCAGAGAATGTGCATGTGTAAGCTTTGTGTGGAATAACAATGACACAAGAATAGAAGCAGTACTCGGAGGAAAGGAAAACTCTCTGAAAAACATGAGAAGAAAGGATCAAACAGCCCTAAGCAAATATGGAATACTTTTTCATTATCCCCATGCATGAATTCAGCATGGAGAACTCCCTTCTCGCTCGCTCTCTCTTCTCTTTCTGGCCTGCTTATATGCACGCACAACCATTAACACACAAATAAACACACACAGGGCAGCGATCATGCTGACCACCCAGTCAGTGCCCCCTGGGCCCCACCTCTCACCTCGCTCAGAGGCACTATAGCTGAGAAAAACTACACCATTCACTTCCTTTACCTCCCTACCTAGTTCCCCCCTCCTTCCCTCTCTCAGTGCTCCCATTCATGTTGTAACAACTCGTAAAGGAAGGAGACTTTGACCCCCTCTGTAAAAAGTTCCCAATCGCCTTCGTTCATCTGCTGTGTGTAGGAGTGGGCTAGGCAAATTCAGACTGACTTCTCTGGAGATGACGACTGCAATTTTACGTCCTGTTCAAAGTCCTGTTGTAAATGTCAGAGCTACTAAAAGGATTTTATTGAAACAAAATTCTGACTTGTATTAAAATTCCTTACAAATAGGACTGATTCCAAATGTCATGACCAATCCTTTATAAATAGTACTGTAAACTTAAAAAGGAGCGAGATGAAAAGATATAGCCAAACGTTTCTGACGTTCCTCTAAAATTAACGTATGAAAGCAATTTCCTCAAAGCCGGATTGCTTTGACACAATGTTTGTATCAGTACAGTTATCTTCCACTGACCCAGTGATGGGTCAAATGGGTTGGTGCCCAAAACTGGATATGCTGCTTCACTAAACTACTGTATTAAATTTAGATTTCAGCCTTTCAAGCCTAAACATTTTACTCACCTGGTAGTGTCATAATGCTAAAACAAATTGGGGATTCTTGAGATTAGTAACAAGGTCCATCCATCCATCCATCCATCCATCCATCCATCCATCCATCCATCCATCCATCCATCCGTCTTAACGGCTTTCCATTTTTTTATATTTTAGTGCAAATATCATGCATTTAGCCTTTGCCTTTAATGCAGTGAAGACTGGGTCATGCTGTAGTCTACTGATGCTCAAACTGGATGTAATGAGTGTTTTAAGTTTGCATCCTTGTGGTGTGCTGATAAGTTGAGACATCAGTATACAGTGAAATAAGTGCCAAATCTGCAAAATGTAGTGCACTGTGGTGGCTGTAGTGCACATCCGTCTAGAGCAGTGGCTCAAACTTTTTCCATCGTGCCCCACTTCACTGGATGAAATCTTTTCACGCCCCACACAAAGCGCGGCCCGGGGAAGGGGGCTAAAATAATAATAACTGACTGTACCTTTAACTGTCAAATGAGTGTTAAAGGTACTGAGTGTGTTGCATTAAAACTGTTTGTCTCGTGTTTTTCCAGTACATACAGATCTGCACTTGTACCCCACCACCATCACCACCACAGGCACACAAGGTTGTCATTTATTGATTGATTATAACAGCTCTCCTTAACATGATGACACTATAGTATCCTTTAGTTTTGGAACATCAATCCATCAGGCTAATTTCTCACCCTGGTTTAGTTTTTTCCAAACAGTGAACAGTTACAATATTTTGTCAGTGATAAACAATGCTACTTTATTTTCCAGCTCCAGTTCAAAATCTGTTGGATTCATTTGTTTGAAACGGATACTTCTAGACAATCTTATTTTGGAATTACCACTAAGCCTTTTATTTACATGGCCCTGAACAGTGTACAATACAGGCTATTTATTTACCCCTTTGGAAGCTAAGTCAACAGAAACCTACACTCGTAACCAGTGATGTGTGCGGCTGTAGCACATCAGCAGTCTGCTGGCAGTTCATGGGCAGACGGGCAGTCCGTCTACCTGCAGAGAGCATGTTGTCAGATGGGGGCAACGTCAAAAATATGTGGTACCAGTCTGTGGGCCACTCTTGCCTGTGCTGTTGTTCCATCAACCAGCCACGGAAAAGATCAAAGTTATAAAATACAAAGAGCAGAAAGTGAAACCGAGTGTGGAAAGTTGTCCACTGCCGCCACTTTTCATGCTGTATTTTTTATTTATTTATTTATTTTTTGCTTCTCCCATTTTTTGTAACCTACTACTACTTGTCAACCAATCAGCATTCGACCGACACAGGGTCGTCCACGTCAAGCACTGTGCAGCTAGGATTTTGTAGGACTGCACAGGAGCACATTTGCATTGTCCGAAAACCCCCCTCCATAGGCAAAAACCTGCGTAAACAGATGCGATCATGCTACTATAAATTAAGCATGAAGCAGCCTAACACACTGTCAGATTAAGCAGTAATCCAGCCTTTAGTACAGACAGGCAAAGAGACAGAGCTAAACAAAATCCATGCAGGAAGAGAGTCAGGCCGACAAGACAAGTCGTGTCGTCTTTTAGTAAAACCAGCCAGTGCCATATGTGGGAGCAGTAGCAGACAGAGGTCAGAGGAGAGGTGAGATTTGGGGTTTCTGCTTCTAGACCCCAGTGGAGCTAAAACATGTCTCTTTCACCTCAGAAAATCATCATAATGGACTGGATCTGTTCTGCTTTGCTTATTATTACTAACACACTTTTGTTGCTCTATTTTATTAACTGGAGCTGCTCTTACACAAGTAAGAACATTAGTGAGAAGAATTGTTCATAGTGAGGTTGGTTATGGGCACATTTTCTTTCTCCTATGTTTTTTTTCTTATTTTAACTATTCTGTTTTTATTGTAAATTTTCCTATGCTTTGTGAACATCATGCATGTATGAATGACATGTATGTGACATTTTATGCAGCCTGCAAAGTTGTTTTTCTGCACACACAGTCACCAATGTGGGTTTCCCACAGACGTCCACACGTGTATTTTTCATGCATGCTGTTGTTTTCATTACTCACTTCTGTGTGCATGTGCGTGTGTGTGTTTATGGGCCACTGCAGTCCTCTTTATAAACACATCAGCTGGGCTGACAGTGCACAGCGGGGGGGAAAGAGAGCCTTGAGACAGCCTGAGACAGAGCTCTCATAAAAAATCACTTCTAATTTATTTGCCTCCAAATTGGAAAGTGCACGCTCACACCTGACTAAATCATCACGCGTCAACTGGAGACGGCCCCCCACTGCACGCTGACGAAACCCGATCCTAGTTTTACCGCGCAAGCTAAAGCCAGGCCTGCCAGGGAAACACAGCATCACGCCGCATACATACACAATTCTTAATGTCTTTTGCAGATGTGTTGTGCCTGATAGCCCCTCTAGCCTCGATCCCTACTTCTCTCTACCTCCCTGCACACTTGATCTGGCCCACGCTAGCAATTGGGGCTTTTCAAAAAAATATTAATTTCACCTTTTTTGTGGTTTACATGGCCTCTGCGTGCCCTCCTGATTTTTGCCACCCTCTGCAATGCAGCTCTTCTTGCTGCTTCTTTCCATCAGTCCAGTACAAGGCCTGAGCTCAGGATTCCTTTAGACTTACCTCCTATTCTAAGTTTCTGTCATTCTGTCTTTCTCTTTGTCCATTTCTTATTATGAATCTTACTATATCGTTCCTGTTGTCCAAGATGGATTGGCTATGTTCTAACATGACAACCATAAACATAACACTATTCAAACAGCAGGGGTGGAGGGGTAGAGGCCAAGAAAATATGTGCATGCATTTGTGTCTATGACATATAATGTGTTTCTACTGATGCAACCCCACAGTGAGTCACAGGTCTAAAGAGTAAAATAAAACTTACCCAGACTCCATAATATATGACATACTCACTAACACATTCACCCTTATTGCAGCTGACACACTGTATGTTCTTATCCAGCAGGTTTTGAGCACAATCCAACTCACAGCAATATATGCATATAAAGATCTAGGTACTGGCAAAAGAGATGGATACAGAACCCCAACAACAGAAGCTAAATCTGAACTGAGTTCAGATTAGAATGATTTTGGACATGCTTTTGGTTTTATATCCAAAAGGTTTAAAGTTAACTTATTACAGCCTGCAACTAGAAACAATTCACAATTCAACATCAGTTCAGGCTTATTGTATTAGAACTGCACTCACCAGCCACTTCAACTGCTTAACACAACAGTCTAATCAGTAACTCAATGCATTTAAGCATGTAGATATGATCAAGACAGCCTGCTGAAGTTCAAACAGAGTATCAGAATATGGAAGAAAAGTGACTTTGAATGTTGTTGGTGCCAGACGGGCTGGTCTGAGTATTTAAGAAGCTGTTGATCTACTGGGATTTTCCTGCACAACCATTACTAGAGTTTACAGAGAATGGTCTGAAAAAAGAGAAGCTATCCAATGAGCAACAGTTCTCTGGGAGAAAATGCCTCTGATGTCAGAGGTCAGAGGAGACTGGTCAGACTCCTAGGAGCAGATTGTACTCAAATGGCCTCCACAGTCGCCAGATATCAATCCAATAGAGCACATTTGGGATGTGGTAGAATGAGAGATTCACGTGTGATGCTATAATGTCAATATGGACCAAAATCTCTGAACAATGCTTCCAGCACCTTGTTGAATCTATGCCACAAATAACTGAGGCCGTTCTGAAGGCAAAAAGGGTCCAACCCAGTACTAGCAACGTGTAACTGATGACGTGGCCGCTGAGTGTATATTTGGCCTTAATACTTAAAAAATCAATTTCAAAATGCAAACATTGAAAATAATTTCGAATTAGTTACCTTTAAATAAAAAATATTGATACCTTTAAAATTAATGTTTAGAAAACCATGCTTAAAGTATATAACAACTCAATACAGCTCACAAATGTCAACAAACATTAACATGTCTAAATTCCTACTAATTAATCTAAAATAGAATTGACCCCAATGTATCTGGCTCTCAAAGACAGACCTGCTCTACACACTCAAATCGTGAAAACCGATGAAATATTTAACTACAGTTCTGTTCCAGATGTAGAGATGCGTGTGGCAGAAAAGAAGCTGGAAATAGCAGAGGATGAAAACTGTCAGAAGCTCCCGATACCTTTTCCGGGTCATCGGTGTCCCTCATGAGCTCCCATCATCTGAACTGCCTGCTTCAGAGGATCCACTTAGATTTCCAGTCATGCTGGAAATCAGTATCTTTACTCCTCTAGCTTAGCGGTAAATATACGCACTATAGCTAAAACCTTGGCCTTATACAGACCCACATATTCAGAATAATTAACTGAAATCAAAGGAGTTAAGTAATATGCTTGTGTTCTCTTTTGGCCCTTTTTCTACCCTGTTTCTCTTCCTCACCCACTGCCAATCACGTGAGCTTCCACCAACTTACTAAGCATAACCAATAAATAGAGACAAAGGCACAATATGCTGAAATGGTAGCTTCCAAAACCAGGAACCAGGCCTTCGACCACTCGCAGCCAGTCGCCATTATCAAGATGGTACTTCAAGATGGTGATAACAATAAGACGGAGTCAATCTCCTATCAGTTTCCGATTGAATGGGGTCAAGTTGGTGATAATCTGGAGATAACCTGTGACAAATCAGCAAAAATCACAAATCTGTTGCCATACACAGAAATTCATATTAACCAGAAATTCTCATTAACTACTTACATTCAGAATCCAGAACCTCATAGATTTGAATCAGAAATTCTTCCACAAATAGTGACGTAGTTGCTGCAGGACAGCAACTTAACAGCAAAATGACATATGTGCTCTGCAACTTTGTTTTTCCATAGGAATGTAACCACAATAGAACCAGTTGGCAACTAGTTGACTCAAGTCCTCTACTGCAAAGCAACGTGTCACAGATGAGTTGCACTCATAAGTACAGACTGACTCAGATTGATTGCAACATGTGTGGTTATAATTTAGGTGTCAGTTATTTGCAAACCTTTGCCAATCCCTCTGAGAGTGAATGCAGTCAGTTGGACTGCAGTTCTTTGTAGACAGGCTGTCTCCCACCAGGCAACCTGCGCAGTCACCTTGCAATCATAACGGATCACTGCAACTAATTGCAATTGGTTACCAACAGCAAAAATAATAATAAATATAGCCGCAAGCGGCGATGATAGGCCCTCGCCGGCCGCCGCCCCCCCCCCCCGG
>JAVDPK010001650.1:697432-707844 GCA_034780415.1 Cichlasoma orientale
ACCCTTTTTCGTTTTCGCGCTAGCGAATACAATAGGCTCCTCGCCTACCCCTACGGGAGGCTCGGGCCTAATAATAACCTCCACTTATACTGGAGTTACTGCCTTTTGTTTACTTTTTCAACTTTCCGTCATGCTTTCAGTCTGGCACACTTTCAGTATCTCAGTGACTGTGCAACATATTCAAGCCTTTGAGCAGGCGACACCTGTTCTTTGGAACACTCTTGTTAATCTTATTGTTACTGAGTCATACATGCCAAATTTAACCATTATTTAACCTCACACCCATTGCTAATTTAGGATCACCAATTAAGCTAATATGCATGTCTTGGACTTCATTATTTTCAAGGTTGTGTGCCGTGTCTCCAGAGTGTGTTAAGCAAGACGATCTTGGCTGCATGCGGAAAAGATGGTTCTGACAACTTGCTGCAACTTGCTTCAGTCCAGTCCAATGCAGACTGGTGAGTGATAATGTATCTTGCTATGTCCATCCGTTCGTATCATTGACTGTAAATAGTGTAGGCACAGTCACTGTTACATAACCCAAAAAAACTGCCAAATGAAATGCCACATTCTATCCAAATTAATGGAGTTCACGTTTTTGTGTCCTGTTGTCTTTATTCGCCCAAAGAGAGTTGATGAAAATTTTATAATCTATTTTTATTTGTGAAAATCTAGCAAAATTCCCATAATTATTGCTAATGTTTCAAAGCCGCCAAATGTTTGTCTCCCCCTTCTGGTAGTGGAAGTAATTACAGAAACATGTTCTATGGCAGTTCTGTCCTGCCATAGATTTCTTTGGACTGTAATCCTTCCTCTGAGTGTCAGGTTTCTTTTTAATGTGGACCATTTAAAATTTTTTCTGTAGTATGTGTTTTATTGGATGCACCGCGTAGTTAGTAATAAACCAATTTATGAGATCCACGGTTATAGACATGCTTTCGTGGTAACCGGACCTTGTTTGAGATGAGCCAAGTACCGACAAACAAATGTTAAAAATATGTTGCATCTGACAAAAGAGAGTTTTTTATTTAAATACTTAAGCTGAAGAGTTATTGACATTAGAGCTCAGGTGCCTTTGTCACTGTCCAGCAATGGCATATTTATGCTGTCCTGCTGTCCTGTGCTTGCATATTCTATTATTACCCCCAAAATAATTGGCATACTATTCTCAAATACTACATTAGCATACTAAATAGCAAGTCAGTATGTTGTTTGTGATGCAGGTCCTGTAGCTTACTCTGTCTTTGCCATTTCGGTTGCTCCGTGTACCGTAGCTATCTTCTGCACCAAAACACATATGGCAGTTGTTTTGCTGACTCTTCAGTCTTCATAACCCACCATGGCTGAATGACCAGTCATGCATGTGCGTTCCAAACACAGTTTTGACCTCTATCTACCCACCACAAATACTGTCCCCCCTCATTATATAATGAAGACTGCGGCTAGGGAGTTGCAAACCAAACAAAACAGCAGATCTCAACATGTCATGTAAAAACAAAAAGCGGTGAGAGAGTGAGACAGGAAAAAAAAAAAACCTGTGTCATATGCAGTACACTCGTATACAAATAGGCCGGCCATGTATGACCCACGAAACAGATCTCAACATGAGATAAATTTACCTTAAAAATAGTGAAGTACAGTCAGAGGCAGAAAAACGAGCAGCATGGTAACATACATAAATTTGTTGGTCTTTACTGATGGGGCTGGTTTGCTTTCTACTTTGTATTTTTGCAGGGAGGGGACATTGCAGTCAGATTTTTAGGTCTCTAGAAAATAGTTCCCAAACTAAACTCACAGCCAAGAGCAGAGGGCACCAAATTGTTGGGAGGACAAGACAGAGACCTATGTTTATTTTCACAACTTCCTCTTGCCTTCCTTCTCTTTTTTTTTTAATTTATATGTGTTCATTGTTTTTCTCCTTTAGTTGGCCCTTGTTCTGCTTATTTGCCCTAAATAGTAAAATGAAATAACACAGTATCCTTCAACCCAAAGACAAAAGCAAAGAGGTTTCCAGATGTCATGACCACACAGTAAATTGCACCAAAGATAAATTGGCACTAAATTGGGCAAAAGAACTTGAGAAACTATAGTAATATTAATCACTGTAGTGCTGAGCTTTATATTTAGGTTCATATTATTTTTAAGTCACGCATCATCTAGCCCTAACCCTAACCCTTTTAGTGTGATGAACACAAACAAAGCAGCCCACGGATCCCAGTTGAGTGATGAACACCTCAGATCTGTTCTGAGAACTGCCACAACAAAACTAACACCAAACTTTGATGCAATGGCAAAAAAGGGTGATCAACAACACTGTTCCTACTAAAAGTGAATGTAAGTATTAACACTGTAATGTCGTATGTTTGATATGTATGCATCTCATGCTGGCCTGGCCCATCTGTCAAATTTTAAAAGTCAATGTGGCCCCTGAGCCAAAAAGTTTGCCCACCCCGATCTAGCAGCTATCTAAGCTCAATATGAACAGCAATACACATTGAGGGCATCCAGCTAAAACTACACAAACATTCCGCTGAAGTCCTCTTTCTTACTAACTAACACAGTGGAAATATTTGCTGGTGTTTTGTGCTGAAATGTTTAAGACCTTAAAAGATGCTTCAGTGTTGACGCTCAGTGGAACTGGCAATACTAGGAGCTCTAGCTCTTAGATTGTTTGATGTTCTTTTTGGCGCATTAATAATTTCTAGTCATCTCTGCGTCTAGATCCTCTATTGTCAGAGATGAGTAACTGTATCTCTGCTGTCTTTGTGGCCAGATGTTCAACTCTGTGTAACCCATGGCTGAATAATCCAGACAGATTAACTTGAGTCCTACCTCAGCTTTCACTGACATCACTATTTATTCAGATCACTAGAAAATACTGCAGAGTTATTTAACTTTTATGTAATTGTAGCTTATTTTGACATGGCATTCATACATTAAAATTGTTTTCCTCCAAGTGTATCAGTTGCTTTTCTTATTGCTGGCATGTTATTCTGACAGTTGCACATTGCAAACTCATGGCAGTTGAGGTTTGGCACACCTGAGTCACATGCGAGCTTTTTCCCTGCTTTGTTTTTAGGCTGTGTTCAGATTAACTGAGAGATAATTAAGCAGTTGCACTGACTCTGAAAACCTGTGGAGGCCCACTTCTTTCATAGTTAGAAAACTGACCCAGAATCAGTAAAGAAAGTGCTAAAGAATCAGACCTGTAAACAGAATCAGGAATAAACAATGAAATCCTTAAAATAATCATCCCTAATTCTAACTGATAATCGTGCAGTTCACTTAATGTAATTAAAGTTAAGACTAAGATACGTATAAATAAAGTGAAACTTGTTAGTGATATTCCATACTCCATATTATTGGAATGTAAAGCGCATTCCAGGACACTTTGTTAATGACAAACATGAAAAATGTTAGCACATGTCTGCTTCCACTGAGATATATCAAGCCAATAAGACAGCATATATGGGTTATATCTCTTAGTATCAGTGGTTTTGCACATCAAATTAAATTTGCATTGTACACATGGACATGCACAACTTTTCCTCTCCATTTGTCAACCACTGGTAGCGATGTAGAGAGCCAGAGGAGTGACCGAGCAACCTACAAACCAATTCCCTGTCCTCTCATATCCTGTTGGGCCACAGAGGCCAGTGGGTAGGTGAACCTCTGAACTTCATTATATAATGACAGGGGAAGTCATCCGTCAGTGCAGTGAAGTGTGATGGACCACAGCTATGTCCCCCTTTTCCTCTCCCTCTGTGAGGAAGCTGCCGCTTCCAGCGTGTGAGGGTGACAGCCCAATAAGTCGGAAGTGTTTGTGTAAGCCTAAATCAGTTTGAGACAGTCTAGGGAAGCAATCCAGGGGGCTCAAAAGTGCATGTGTGTGTGTCCCTCCCTAATGATTTATTGTGACAAATGATCAGCTATAAACAAACAACAAGCAAGCCACCCGCCTGTCCACACAAACAAACAAACAAACAAGCAGAGGAGACGGACAAACAGGCCGTCAGGCAGAGTGATGGCAGAGTTTAAGATGATCAATCAAAGTTCGACGGGCAGGGATGAGTGAGTTCAGCTGGTTGTGATAAACGATTAAGAGTGCAGAGTTGTTTGTGTGCTCACGCATGCCTCCACACCGACCTGTGTCCGTGAGTGTGTGAACATGTGTTTTTGGCATGAATTTATGAGTATGTGCTTTTGCCAGTCTGCCCATCGTGAGTGTGTGTATTTCACAGAGAGCAAGTGTGTGGGATGTAACCTAAGCCAGAGCGGCACAACACAGCAGCCTGTTCAAAGGCCTGTTTGTATTATTACAGCTTGTGCAGCTGCTCAGTACAGACAAACAAGGCTTAGAGCTCTGAGCTACAAAACACAGACCTCCCACCCCATTGCAGAAACCCCTGTGGTCCAGCCCAGCCCAGCATTGTGGCTCAGAAATGGACAAACAAATGCCTGCGTAGACAAACTGCCAGGCATGAGGGGAAGTTCGCTGGAACGCAATGAAGAAGGAATGCAAATTCTGATCATCATTAAAAGTAGTGTGCATCCTTGGTTTTCTGCTTTCCGTGACTGTGGAAAGAATTAGCCATTTGAGACATTTCTACTGAATTTCCACTGAACAGGCTCCATCACTCAAAACTCAGATGTGCTTTTGTTCTGTGAATAAAGGAGTTTCCACGACGCACAGCTTTGTTTCCAAATGATGATGTTTATTTCTTTAAAGTAGATATGGTATACTTATGTCAACATTTATATAAGGAGGGCCTCTGCATGTAGCATTTTCTCCCCACGAACAGTCTGGAAAGTGCCTATGCATTTCTACGACACAGAGTAATGTGTAACGTTACCTCCTGTCAAAATATTGAGTCTCCATTTCACATTTGCTTTTTAAATCGCACATACTGCTCTGAGCAATCACCCTAAAAACAAAATATTGCTTTATATACACAGGGATCAACTTAGAAAGCTGATGAAAATTAATGCCTGTGTTTTTAGTGCTGACTTTTTTCCGGCAATATTTCTTCACTGTGTGTACTCGGCGTGCACTTAGTTGCCCGCTCAACAGCTTTCTCCTCTGGAGATCTCCCCAAATGGATCTGATCATTGTGATTAAGATCAGAGTAAGCTAACACTCTTGCTCTCCCCTTGCACCTCTTGCTCCCTCACCTTCTCTAGTCCTCTGTTCTGTTCACCTTATTCCATGCCTATGTTTACTCCCCTGCATCACTCGTCTGCCTCACTTCTCCATTCCTCATCCATCCCGCTCTCCTCCTCCTCTCTCCTTGTGTTCCTGCTCCCTCTCTGACTCAGGGTCCCTGTGTGCCTGTATGTAACATCAGTAAAGCTGTCAGGCAGCCAGGCCAAGGTAAATAGCCCAGCATTGGGTTCAGGGGTGATGGGGGCCGAGATGTTTTTCCTCAGGAACCAAGGGACCCTTGGAGGCTTCTGGCTGGGGCCAGGGAGGGGCCAAGGGGGGGAAGATGATCCCCTAAGTTGCCCTCCAAAAGAACGCACACTGGCCAGTCTATCTTTTTTCTTTTTCAATCTTGATCTTCTGCCTTTTGTTTCCTTCTTCCTCATCACTCTGTCTTTGGTTCTCTCATTCTACGTCTCTCTGCATTCCTCTGTTGACATCTGTGTACACACAGCCCTTCAACAGCATCTGCTTCACACATATACAGTCATTCATCATCACTCTTACACACATTTTCATTCAGTCTTTTCCCAAAAGCATTCCTCTGTTGGAACAAAGGAGACATACATATGTATACCTTTAAATTTTCCTGAATATGGACAGAATGCAGCACCTGGTAGATTCCAAAAAAGTGGTTTATTTCAGAATACATGCTGGTTAAAGTTAAACAAATTGTGTACAAGTAGACTTGGAATGGGACTTTAGCTTGATGTGCTTCTGGAAATATTCAGTAAATCCATTATGTCAGGAGGACAAGAGGGAAACAGTGGAAGAAGAGAAAGAGGATAAGGAAGGATGTCTAGAGGAGAGAAAGGGAGACTGGAAAGGAAGCAAAGGAAAAAAGATAAAGAGAAGCGGTGAAAAGAAGGAAGGGGGACCAGGGAAAGGATAGAAGGAGATAGGTGTGAAGTGATATCCCTCACCCAGGCATGACCCCTCTCAGCCCCAGTGCTGCTCTGTCTGAATGAGGCAGACGGCCTAGAGAAAGAGAGAGAGCGATGGGGGAAATCCAGAGGTTACAAATCAGAGCCAACACTAAAAGCACAGCAACTGGGAACAAGGAAACAGAAAGCTGGGGAAGAAAAGAGAAAGGGATTGCTGGAAGTTAAAGAAGAGTGGGGAGAGAGAGAAGAGACAAAAAAAAGATGGAATGTGGGTTTAAAGGGAGAAGTCAAAGAGGAAATGCAACAGGCAGAGGGGAAAATTGTTGAATGAGGATGGGAGCTGGTCAGGCCAAGAATAGCATGTAGAATTGAATTAGGGTAGGGAGCGCCACCAAGCAAACCAAGAGGAGAGGAAAGCAGAGGTGCAAAAGGGAAGAAGAGGACCATTACCCTTCATACATCAGCCGTTACATCCTTTAGCAGCTGCTGGTGAGGAAAAAAGGGAAAAAACATTGCAGAGTGGGTGGAAAGATTAAGATAATTGGAGAGGAGTTCAGAAAAGGAGACCAGATTCAGAGGAAAGAGAAGTTAAGACCAGATTTTGTTTGCAAATATTGTTTGTTTTAACCTTTTACGAGTGACAGGTGGGATTTTCTTAATGGACAGAGGGACTGAGTGATTTTTAGGAGACCCCGGACACCCAAAGCATTGTATATATTTACTGTGTAAGAACTATTGGGCTCCTGAAAGGGTGCCCAGATTTTCAGGTGGTCACCCGGAGTAAAGTTTGTCATAAAATTAGTGTAGGAGAGTCTAGAAGGTCATTTTAGTAATGATTTTCTCTATTTAATAATTCACATGGTGCCATTGGAGTTCAATTTTTAAATAAATTATTTGCTTTTTGACATTCTAAAAATTTCTCATTCATATTGCACTTCAGACCAGTACTGTACTTTTTTGAGTCAGAAACGTGTCTAACAAGGGCTTGACTTAAACATTGAGCCTGAAAGTGTAAAGCTAAGGATAAAAGGTGCAGGAGCAGGAGAGAGTCTTAGCCCAAGAGACCAGTAAGAGTATAATTTTATCAGTGCCAGACAGTAAGAAAATTGCTGAAATTCCCACCTACAGACATGAATTTCTGATCTTTTGATAAGCACTCTAGTTACCTGGATGGGTCATATTATCAATGTGTCAAGTTTTCTATTTGATTTATCATCATATCTCCAGTTCTCTTCCTCCTTGCCTGCCTTCTGCTTCTCATCTGTTCTTCTTCCTGTTCCAGCTTCCCAGCAGCCCTCAGTTTTCCTGTTGCTACTCCTCATCAATCCCACGCTGCCACAATGGTCTGTGACACTGCACTAACAGGCCCATGACTGGCCTGCCACCCAGACAGTCTGTCCCAACCAGCCACAATATGGTGGAAGACAAACAGGCGTCAACACAACAATTCATTTCCCTCCTTTCCAAACGTTATTGGCGCCCGACTGCTCGGCCTGCCTCTCTCTATTCATCCAGTCTAAACTTCTCTCGGCACAGCGACTGCCTGCTTACCTGCCTGTTGGCTACATTCTCCACATCATGCTGTAAAAATGCTGCAGCATTGCTCCAGGGATGCAATGTAAGTCTGTTAGTTGGTCCAGCACTTCAGTCCAGACTGAATAATATACCCACAGCTGCTGTATAGAACACCATGAAATTTTGTAAGACATTCAAGGTCCTCATATAGTGAAACCCACCAGTGGTGCTGATGGTCCCATATTTTCCTGCAACAAAAGGCTTATTAAACATGGCCAGATTTTTTAATAAAATAGTCAGCATATCTGAAAGAAAATAAGCCAAAGCGTCTCGATTCAGGCTGCTCTGAATGCCTGCATCATACGTTCATCTCAGGCACATCTCTGGCTGTGAGCACAGCAGCCATACCCACCTGCTGTTCCCATTTTCTGTTTGCGAGGGGCAGCTAACCAGAAGAATGTCGGTTCAAAGCCGTGATTTTCCGGTATTCCCCACATCAGAACACAAAAAGGGTCACCTCACACCGTACAATATTTATAAGTTATTGACTTTAAAAAAGGATTTAGGCTGATTTTCACTTGAATAACAGTCGGTGCTATAGCATAAGAAAACCCCTGTTTTTTGTTTGTTTTAGTTTCCTGTAATTAATTTTATTGGAGGTTTTTACACATATGAAAAAGGATTCATTGTTTCAACCTTTAATTTGAGTTTATAGTTGAAGTTAAGCTTTTGCATTAGAAAAAAAATGAGTATTTTAAAGTTTGTGGGTTTTTTTGTTTATTTGTTTTTAAAAGAATCATGCCTCCCATAGTTTGTGCCCAATGAATTTGTTAATCTTCATTTTGTTGAGCTTCAGAGGACTTAAATTTGTTTTTTGTTTGCTTGTTTTGCAAATGAGGCCACATTTATCAAATCATCAGACTTCAAAATTTCCCGTGATGTCATATACCCCAATGAGCCTAACACAAAAAGCAACTGGAAGCCTTTGAATTTTATTATTCTGTTTTCATATTGGTCATCAAACAAACAGGCTAAAAAACATAAACCAGACTATGATTTTTTTACGACTGCAGATGAATGAACAGGATGGGGTCTTTTTAAGCATCGCAAGCTTGCTAATTATCCACACTTTTGTCACTCAGTTCCACTTAGAAACCAATGAACTTCAAGCTGTTTTTCAGTGTGAGAACACATCGTTGGAGGAAATGAGAAGGAAGGAGTGAAGCCACCATCATATTCCAATGTCGAATAGATAAAGAGTGAAATCTGTCAAAAATGCAATATTCTGAAAATGATTATGTCTTGGTGGCACTTTTGAAATATAGCTCGTGCGTAGGGGTCTGTCTAACTCTGCTTTTGCTCCCTTTCTCCCTCACACATACACACACCCACTCCCCCACTCTTGATCTACTTAGATCTGCAACATCTAACTGCCACTTAACCTCACTTTCTCTACTTACCCATCTGCTCGCCCCTTCAGCTTCCAATCCATCATCCAGCCGCGCCTCTAGCCCTGTGAAATGACTCTACTAGTCATGAACAACATTAACCTCCCCCATCCAAATGCACACAAACACACGCACACATCCATACACACACATACGAGCACACATGTGATCAGATGCCCCTTTACCTCTACTTAGAGTGCAATCTCAAGCTACTTCATCCCTGCATCAGCCTCTCTCTCTCTGTTGTTTCTCTGCTCTGCTTTCCCTTCTTTATGTGTGACATTTCTCCTCTGGAAAGGGCCTCAGACTAGCCCTATCATCTTTGGCCTTTTCATTTGGCTCGCCTTTGAACCTGGGTTTTCTGTGAACTCTATTGCAATCACACACACAGACACACACAGATGAACTCACAGATGTTAAAATACACTCCATTTATGATGCATCAGTCCTAATTGGAGTTCAGCATTTCAGCTTCAGTACAAAGAACACAAAAATAGGACACGGTGTCTTTATCACATTTTTTTTTTTTTTATGAACCAACTCAGATTAATAACATGAAAAAGAGAAAAAAAAAGATGTAAACAAAGACTATGCACTCTTTGATGCTTTTCAGAGATTTTTATAAATAAAGAGCAGGATGTGTGTGTGTTGAGTTAACATTTTTGTGGTATTTAAAACTGGATTTTGTACAGTCATCTCTTCATAAAACTTACTGTATTATCTTTTGTCTACCTGTATGTATGCATAGATGCTGAGCAATTAAACCTAATATAAAGCCTCCAGATACATTAACTTCAGTGCATAATTTTATAGGAGGACATAAGTGCATGTGCACATATTTATACAGTATTTTGTTGTTTTGAGTGTTTATATGCTCAATAAAACACTAACCTCCCTGCATATCAGACCACGGGGTCCTTCTGCATTGTCTCTTCTTGCAAATAAAGACCTTAACCTGTGGAATAAACCCTAGCTGTACCAGATGGGACAAAATAATATGAATGTTTAAGCACAATATATCAAGCGCATTTTTTAAAATCTCTTTTTATCCTTATCCACATCTTTCAGTCTCTTCATTCTTACTGTACACTCTGCCTCTCCAGTGAAGTGGCTGCTCACAGACTACGTTGCTGCTGACTCTATAACTGATGTTGTGGCTCCTCAGGGCTCTTATCTGCTGAAGAATCATATGGGCCTATATTGTGTGCAATTGTACAGCACTTTCATTCAATAACTCACATAGAATCCACAACAAAACTGTCTCTTTACTCGACCACTAACAATAACCATCTATCTATCTATCTATCTATCTAGCTATCTATCTATCTATCTATCTATCTATCTATCTATCTATCTATCTATCTA
>JAVDPK010001650.1:718147-731233 GCA_034780415.1 Cichlasoma orientale
TTATTATTATTATTATTATTATTATTATTATTATTATTATTATTATTATTATTATTATTATTATTATTATGCTTTTTAAATGCGGTTCATTTCCAAAATAAAGTGCACAATACTTTGAATCTACAATTTTTTTTAAAAAATTCACATTTTACTAAAATTTTCCTCGCTATATATTTTGTCTGTTTATTCAGTATTTTACAATTTTGTGGACATATTTGTTTTTTCTTATTTAACGCTCGAAATTTACTTGTTTATTTATCCATTCAACTAGCCAAAGTGTTGCAAATAAGCTGTATAAGCGGATCATTTCCATTCTTATTCCTTCAAAGTGACTGATTTGCGTTTGTTGAATTGAAGTCTGCCTCAAAGGTTTTGGACAGTCGCATGATTCCGTGATTCAAACGAAAAAAAAAATTCTCACGGGTTTACTGTTTTCCTCGTCAAGAATTTACAGCATTATTCATGTGCATTTTCTGCATATTTTACAATGGCACACGGGGGTATAGTGTGCTGCAACCTGCTCCAATTCATCTTCGTGAAAGGCCAGCAGCAGATGACAGAGTGCAATGTGTGCGGGCTTATTTAAAGCAGGCGGACATTCCAGTTCATTATGAGGCAGAAACACTGAATTACTGTAATGCGTTTACATCAGCACCCCATTAATCCTAGCTACAGGTCAAACAGCAAACAGATCAGATTCACATATGTCATATTTTTGCTTCTACTTTTTTTTTTTTTTTTTTTTTTTAGCACGTAAAGGAACAGTTTCTATGCGTTTTCGACTACACTTGTTGCTTTTTGTTTTTTTTCCTTAATAATGTATGTTTGTAATGAGAAATCAAGTTCAAGTCGAGCATGCGTCACCTTAAATACGGAAGCCCTTACTGGTCCATGTGTCCTGCTCTCTGACCTGCCTGTCACAAGTCTTAAAAAACTTAAATAGACGCTCCAAGATCTGTGTCACAGCTGCCCGAGAGACATAACACACTAAATCATATTAAATCATTCTTACGGGACTCGCAGCCCATGTTTCTTATTTTCATTCACATATTTGCGAAAACTGTGTATTTATTTATTTATTTATTCCATATGATTATGCCGGCCATATGTCATCATATGTCATAATGACCTGCCTCTTATGAACAAAAAAGGTGGCAGTTCTTTATAACTTCATTTGTTAATTTTTGTTGTTGTTGTTTTGTTTGTTTGTTTTTACTTATTGTTTCACGAATGTTGAGAAGCAGTTAAATAAATATACATGTAAAACATTATTCTTGTATGTAATGCTATGCATGTAATGACATGTGAGTAAGAAGTAAGAACTATCTGGTTCCTCTTCTTATCAAAGGTTCAATAGGTGTTAGTTCGTATTATCTGATTCAGACGAACAGAGGCTTCAGTATATGGTGTTGAAGCGCCCTCTGCTGTTTGCAGAGCAATGAAAATTAAATACTTCCACTTGCATGCAGGACAGTGCTAAGTTTGCATTGACTGGAAAAGGTTGTTGAGGTATTCTGACATAATGAGAAAGGAGAAAATTAAAATTTATTTGATCTTCCATTATAACTGACCACTTTATACAATGCAAAATAGTTTTAAAAAGTACCAGAGAAGTACAGAACGTATATATACGTATATATTCGGCTATAAAATATTCACTGGTGTTGATGTGCAACACAATACTTCCTGAAATAAACTGTCTGGTTCAACAAAGGGTTAGTGCTTGTCTTAAGGTTAAGGGAGCACGCAGTACTCTGAGACTTGTTATAACACGATATACCACAGTAACACTTTCTGAAAACTCTGAAAACCTGATATAGCAAATCAATGAAACTGCACAGGAGCGCCTGCTAAAGAGAATTTTTACACTGCAGGAAAATAAATGAAAATGTGAAAATGTCTGCATTAGAGTATGCCTCAATATCTTCATATTTCATTGCCATAATTAAAAAATAATGACAATTAAAATGTTGCTTGAACATTCACGGTAACGGTATTGTATCTCAGACCATTGAGAAGCTTTGTTGACCTTAGCACTTTTCAGCATAAAAATATGTAGCTTTTATCTGCTTCTTACTGAGCTTTTAAACAAAACTGTGACAGAGCTTTCTAACACAATGAAAGTTTGATTAAATCCTTTCATTTCAGTAAATCAGAAAGTCTTTTCACTTCTGACTCTTCATCAAAATGTGTGCAATCAAATCCTAATTCAAAAAGGTAACGATTAAAAAAGAAGTCCAGGAGAGTGGAAAAATTCAGCAGTCTGAACGCATCTCGCCTTTGCTTCCATCTAGTGGCAGGGCAGCTGTCCCTTTAGCAGATTCCTTCAGTTACTTCAGCACTTAGTTATCTAATACAATTGTTTGGTCAGTTTTGCTGAACAAACACTTGTAATAGGCTGGCGTGAGGTTTAAGTGGCGATGAGCAGGCCTGCACAGAAAATGTTTTTTCTTTTTATGCTGTCCCATTTTTTCACTTAACTGCTTCAATCAAGTGTTTGATCATATGTTTGCTTTCCCAGCAGTTTTTCCCTGGTACCTAAAACTGAATGTTTATTTATCTATTTATTTGGGTGGGGGTGGTGTTATGTTTTTTTGTTTTTGTTTTTGTTTGTTTTTTTACTTTTTTCTATATGTTTTTTTAAGTTATATAACTGTTTACAGTCACTTATCTCAATGATTTAACTCAGTGATTTAAAAAAACTGTCCCAGCTGTTGTCTGAAACATTTTCGTTGTCTCCAGCAGTAACTGCTATGTATACTTTCTTTATGTCCTGATCAGATTACCAGGAAAGGAGTTTCCAAAAAATATGATTAAAAAGTGTTTCTTTTCTTCTTCTTCTTCTTCTTTTCTTTCTTTTTGAGTTGTTACAATTTTTCACAAGACTTCACTAGCTCCATTTACAAACTAAATAATGCCTAAAAGTTGGCATTTCCAGATAAAATCCATTTTACATGTTAAAAAAAAGATTTAAATTAAATATAAAAGTCTATGATGAGGAAAAATATACAAGTTAATAAAATTAAAAAAAGTTTGTCTTAGCACAGATGCCAAAGATTTACCACAGCATCAACAAACCAAACTGGTAAGAAGACTTTTTTGAACAGTTTCTTTTTTCAGTTACCTTTGTTCAGTCACTGTAAGTCTGGCTGATCCTTCCTAACCTGGATTTCATATGATTGTATTAAAGTTCACGTATGAACTTTAAAACAATGTCCATTTTATTTTTCGTTTGGAGTCTTGTTTGTGTAACTGAACAGTTCTCACTAAAAACACATTTCATCACAACAAAGGTTTTTTTTTTTGGTTTGTTTTTTTTTTTTTGATTAAGATCGTGTTAAATGATTGTGTCAGTGGACGAAATTTCCAATCTAGCTTTAACTAAATCAGTTATTTTAAAAGTATGGGTTTTGAAGGGTAAATTCATTACAAAGAACTAAATAAAGTGGTTTGTTTGTGAACTGGTTTAGTCTGTGATATTTTCTTACACCAATCTAGATTTAGTACTTGATTTGGTTCTTTTGTATTTGGTACTTGTATTTACTGGTTAATGATCTACATGAAATCTTATAACCACATAATATACATTACTGTGTTTTTCCTAAATTTCAACTGCCAGAGGGAAAAAGGCTGTTTTACTGTAAAAATCATTTTTATTTCAAGCAACTTTGTTGCGTGTAATGATAACACTCTTCTTTTAATAAAGTCTTTACATCAGCAAAATATTTACATAAAAAACAGCAGACTTGAACAATAGTCTATAAGAAACATGTACAGTTAAAAACAAACGGTAAAATACAGGAAATATGAAAGCAGTGTTTCACAATATAATACATAAAACTCTTTGAGTTACACTCATGGAATGTGTTAAACTAAATGGCTTTACACCTTTTCAAATAGGAATGTTTCATAGTGAGGCTCGGTCATCTTGTGTCACGTCGTTTCTGATCTTGGTTAAAAATTATAATAATAAAATTAAACGCCGAAATTCCTACATTAACTCAATCTATCATTTAATGTTATGCAGATAAAATAATATTGACTTATTATTTTAAGCTGTAATCTTCTGATTAATTTGGGGCATTTTCCTTTAATAGACTCTTTAGGGGCTAGAAGCCAACTTTTCTACAGTCAATTAAGTTTTTACAGCTTTTATCTTACATATACCGCTCTAATCCTGACGCAAAGTTGGCTTGTCTCATGTAAGTGTTGTTGTAGTTCATGGGGCTGGAGAGGCCCAGTAGCTGCTCCGAGTGCTCGGCGCAGGAGCTCGGGCGCAAAGCCGGTAGGGAAAGCCGGTTGCCCGTACAGTACACTTGAGAGCTCCCCGGGGAGAAGCCGGACTGGGACATGGTGGGCAGATTTGGAGGAGAAGCTGGAGAGGAGTATGGGTACCCGGCGGTAAGGTTGGATGACAGGTTCCCGCTGTTTCTGCTCAGCATGTTCGCTGACGGGTTGACAGTCTGCGTCTGGAAGCAAGCAGAGGGATCGGTGCCGGTTACCGAGCAGCTGGAGGTCATTGTGCTAAGATCGCCTCCACCCAGTCCCAGCGCTTGGGAGTTGAGGTCTCCGCCCGGGCCGCTCTGCACAACCGTCTGCTGACTGATGATGTTATCGATGCTAAACATGCGCGGCTGTCCTTGGCTGACTCCAGCAGAGGTCTGGTAATGATGCAGCATGGCTGGGTGTGGGGACGTGGCCGTCAGCTGAGAGCCATAACCTGACCCTATCCCGGCATACAGGGCGTTTGGATACGAAGGCCTTCCTACTGGCGTTGGGGTAAATGCACTGGAGCTCTGCATGTAACCGGGGTAAGTGCTAACGTCTGTGCGCTTGAATCTTTTCCTTCTCCTCAAAAAACTTCCGTTGTCAAACATGTCCTCAGCTGCAGGGTCTAATGTCCAGTAATTGCCTTTACCTGGTCTGCCGGGCTCCCTGGGAATCTTCACAAAGCAGTCATTGAGCGTGAGGTTGTGGCGAATTGAGTTTTGCCACTTCTTCGAGTTCTCCCTATAGAAAGGAAAGCGCTCCATTATGAACTTATAAATGCCTCCTAAGGTGAGTTTCCTCTCTGGGGAGTTGGCAATGGCCATGGCGATTAGAGCGATGTAGCTGTAGGGAGGCTTCCCCCTCTGGACGGGCCTCTTCCTCCTACGGCTCCCCGTGGGCAGGTGCTCCTCAGTCTGACCCAGAGCGCCTCCATCCTCCGTGTTGGGACTGTTTCCTCGGGGCTCAGATTTGATCAAAATGCTGTCCTTTGACCGGGCCTGCAGCATCAAAGACGGAGGAGGCAGCGGCGAGTCCAGGCTCACATTTGGAGACATGACAACAGGACTTGCCTCGGCAGGCGATTGCTCTGCGGTCATGTTGCACATGCCAGAGAAGTAGGAATAATTTGCTAGATTCATAAAAGAAGCAATGCAGCGGTCGTCTTTTTGTCGAAATGATCAGCCGGGGAAAGAAACAACCAGGTGCATGTACGGTCCCTTGCTCTGGCCCCTGTCCTGCCCTGGTGTTTGGGGTAGTGTGTGTCAGTTCAGGTGAGAGAAAGGCGTTGACAGTTTTATAAGACAGGGCAGGAATGACGCCACTGTGTAGCCAGTGACGATGGAGGCAGGAGGACCCACCACGCACTCGCCCAAAAATCCATAGTATTTCTCTAACAAATGAGGATTTATATAATAAAATAGCCTATATTTAATGCTAAATTATTGTATTGTAAAAATAAAATAAAATAAAATAATTAACAAGTGTTGTACTTTTACATTGTATGGTTTAACTTCTTCATCAAAGCTACGTGTATTGCAGAAACAAACAAACAAAAACATTTATTTGTTATTTGCTCATTTGTACATTACTGGATTTAATGTGTTTGAGACATTAACAATGATTGTGGTGATTCCTTCTCTGTGTGTGTATCTCAGCTGCTCTCTCTGGGCTTTCACTGAAGCCTGTGTGTATATCCAGGGCAGAAACAACACTCGCAGAGCTGCTCCATGCTACTCCAAACCCAACAGCCAATCCACCAATTGAAAAATAATAACAAGCCAATGAAAACAAGCAATTGAGCTATCAAAGCTTTTGGGGAAGAAAAGTAAATATCCCTTCATTTCATTTTCATTTTTGGAGAGTGATAATCAAACACTCCCCATGCTGTAGAGGAGAGGTGTTATCTTGTGGATTTTGAAGTAAAAACAGTGTTGTGCACACAGTTGGTATGCAGACAACACCCTTTGAACACCAGAATCTGAAAGTGCTTTTAATCGATTGTTCGGGCAAACATGAGGGCTGACGTTATTTAAAAAGATAAGATGCACAGAGAGGTGACCTGCCAGTGTTTAAAACTTGGGGAAAGGTGCTGAAGGGAGCTGAAGGGGAGCCTTATAATGTTGCCTAAATGTTTGATAATGTTGTGACAAATTAAAGGAAAACCTGGAGTCCCTGAAAGGATTTGAGTGTTAAGGACAAATCCTTTCAGAGTCTTGTATGGGTCTTGCAATCAGCAAATCTAATTCCACAACAAAACATCACATGAGTGTATATGTTTCGGATGAAGGGTGTAAAATTATGAAAAACTAAACTGGGAGCATATATTTGCCAGACACCATAATGGACTCTTTTTTTTTGTTGTTGTTTTTCCGTTTAGTTGTCCCATTTGTACCGGCCAAATATGTGGTAAAACAATGAGAGAGAGAACAGAGCCACGCAGTCAGAGAGATCCTGTTCAGAAGAAGAAAGACAAGATGGCTGGTTTTCCTTCCAACATGAGTAATACAAATAAAAAAGTTTTGACAACAGCCAGACCAAAGCTATTAATCATCGCTGCCCACTGTTCTCCCAGATGCCTTTTCCCCCATCGCCCTCTCTCTGCCAGCACACAGTAGCTGATACCCCTTCCCACAGATGACTGGACCCCTCCCCACCCACCCGCAGCTCAGACAACATTAAGCCCAGCTAGCTACTCACAGCCAGTGGCTAACAGCTTCAGACAGGCGTGGGAGCGGGGATGTATCCAAGCAGGATCTGCCCCCAGAGCTGTCAGGTCAGGCAGGACAAACAGGGGCTCAGGCCAGGAAACGAGGCCTTCTGCCTCGGGGCCTGCGGCCTCTTCCTAATCCCCACCCTAACCACCTCATTACCCTGTCAGAGCCTTCACACCTCTGTACCTCAACACTATCAGTACATTAGTCATGTTGTATGTTCAGTCTGTGAATTTGTTTCTCAGTCACACTGTACTTTTAATTACTTTATTTTGTTGTGAAATAAGTGTGTTATTGCTCTAAATAGCCAAGAGGGAGCCTGATGCAACACTTAAGATGACACCTATGAATGTTGGGACCGTAAATCTAAAATGTAGAACAACAGAGATAACGAGCAGCCAAAAAGTAGAGCTAAAGCTCTGCTGATTTGAGATTCTTAATAACTGTTAAAAAAAATAGTGATTAAAATTAACCGTAACTTACATTTCAACTGTTATCTGCAATATGGTTGTTTAATATGTTAGGCTTTAATAGCTGCAATAACAAATGTTTGTCTAAATTACACTTTCATACAATTGTATGAAAAAAACTGAACATACAGTAAATTATTCACTGATTTTAAGTTTCATTTTTTACATATATATATTTAAGGGGCCCCCTACATTAGCCTGACTATTCTGTTAAAGTACAATAATATTTATTATTATCAGATTCCTGTTTCTGTGTATTTTTTGTATGGAAAAAACAATTTGGCAATTTAAGTTCATAGTCTTTGTTTAGTAAACCAAGAAGGGATGACCCCCAAATTCTTGAGAATACTTCAAGAGAGGACATTTCTTTTTAAGAAAGAAGCTCAGTGATTGCACTTTAGTCAGTTTGAGCAAGTTTCAAAGAGGAAATATTTGTTAGCTAATTGCAAATTTTTTTTAGTTATATGACTTCCTCAGACCCTCTTTGTGCTGAAGTTTAAAGCGAGCATCAGAATGGGGAAGAAAGATGATTTAGGTGACTTTGAATGTGGCATGGTTGTTGGTGCCAGACAGGCTGATCTGAGTATTTCAGAAACTGCTGACCTGCTGGGATTTTCACACACAACCATCTCTAGGGTTTACAGAGAATGGTCTGAAAAAGAAAATATCCCGTGAGCAGCTGTTCTCTGAGCAAAAATGCCTTGTTGATGTCAGAGGAAAATGGCCAGACTGCTTCAAGCTGATAGGAAGACAGCAGTAACTCAGATTTTTTACAACCAAAGTATGTGGAAGAGCATCTCCTAATGCACTCCTGTTGGCAAAGAACAGACTCACCAGAATTGGACAATAGAAAAATGAAAAACGTTGCCTGGTCTCATGAGTTTCAATTTCTGCTTACACATTTAGATGGTAGGGTCAGAATTTGGTGTTAACAACATGAAAGCATGGATCCATCCTGCTTTGTATCAACAGCTCGGGCTGCTGGTGATGTAACAGGTTGGGGGTTATTTTCTTGGCACACTTTGGGGTGCTTAGTAACAAATGAATATCTTTTAAACACCACAGACTACTTGTGTGTTGTTGCTGACCATGTTCATCTCATTATGACCACAGTATATCCATCTTCTGACACCTGCTTCCAGCATTGTACTCAAATGGCCCCCACAGTCACAGATCTCAATCAAATAGAGCGCTTTTGAGATACGGTGGAATGGAGTCACATCATGGATGTGCGGCTGTCAAATTTGCAGCAACTGTGTGATGCTATCATGTCAATATGGACCAAAACTGGGTGGTATTTTGTTCTAAATGCTGAATCCATGTTGTGCTGCCACACTGGATATTGCAGTTCCCTGCGCCACTTCAGCCAGAGTTTGAAGTCAGGGAAATTTTCTCTCACGGAAGTGATTAGAAAACAGCAAGACTCTCCGAAGCACCTGTGTCACTGATAGAAAATCAGCATGATGGCGCAGCTGCACCTGTGACCTGCAGTAGTATTTTGTATGCCCTGTTTAGAAAAAGACAACCTGCTAGGAATAAATTAATGTTAATATTGGTCATATGTAAGTTGAAAACAGCATTCTGTTTTTAATATTACTGTTTGTTTGTTTTAAAGTGATAGAAAACATTAATTTAACAAAACCTCGGCTGGTTCCAGCTTCTTCACTGGGAAGATTTGCTAGTTTTGTAGTACTGTTGAAATATTCTTCACAAGTTTTACTAAATTTCAGCTGTACTTCTAAAATACACTGTATGTATTTGAAGCAATTACACTCCCAATCATATTTCCCAGTTTGCTGCCAGATTCACACTTGCGGTCATCTCTGACGGTAACACATTCACAGGTTCTCTTTCCCTTTTTCATGAAATCCTGAGAAGTATAGGGGTGAGAGGGATGGACAAAGTTGCTGAGTAAACACTTGGAATCTATTCATTCGCAAAGTGGCTCCAGGGGATGGGGAGGAGGGGTTCATGAGAAAAAGTGGGGGAATGAATGAGCGAGAGACAGAGAGAAAGAGAGGGAGACACAGAGAGAGAAACGCACGAGAGAGCGCAACCTTTTTCTTGCTCAAGCTCATCAAGTACGGGCCAGGGCTCCTGAAAACGCAGGGATTACCAGGGTACTGGGGCTGTACTGGCCAGGGCCGCCTCTGCTCACTCCTGAACTGCACGCTACACTGCCCAGCTAAAGCACTGCACATGGTTCTCACACACACACACACTCACACACAAACACAATCAGTCATGCTTGATGCTTGCTTATAAAGTAATCATATCTCATTTGCAAACTTACACAAATAGCTTTATAATGACTTCATGAGTAGCAATTTTAAATTAATAAGTTCTAAAACATTTTTTATTTTTATTTTGGGACTTTAGTGCGATAATAAACTGTTCAGAGTGAACCCCATTGTTCTACTACAGACCACTGACCATTCAAATGAACCCTGTGTTGCGTTTAAGGTTGGCAAGTCAGAAACAGACTTTACTTAATACATATAATACAGCTTATTCTGCAATTCACCCTTTACCGGGCAACATAAACCTTTGACCTGTTGTGATATGATTAAAGAGGTGCTACTTAAGTTACTTCCTGGATAAATACTCGTCTGCCCCCAAGACACCCAGACAATCCCCCAGCCTTGGGCACTGCAGACAGGGTTTGCTGCAAGATACATACACGAGACTGAACACCATGCGGAGGTCAAATCCTGCTGAGATAAGCACAAACAATTAGGAAGTGAGCAACATGTGCATAAAATGGACTAGCGCCTTAAATGCTCTCACATTTAACATAGCATAGCCTGTTATAGGTATTTCCAGACTTTATACCAGGCTATGTAAACAACCTGTTGGCTCTGCCTTTATTGCGGAGAGTTCATAATCAGAAGGGATATCGGTCTTCTAATATAATGCTCAGATTGCTTTTCAAAGAGAAAACCTTACAAATCAAAACCTCTTGCTATTATAATGATATGATACACAGAAACATCATATGTAGAGACTGGAGGGGGCGGAAGAAGCAACAGAAACACTTGGTTATGATAAAGGGACGAGGCAAACACTGCCCTAATACACCACTGCTTAATATGATCAGTCAACAGGGAGAAGCTTACCAACTCTCAAGAAGGTCTTGGGTGACTGGTCTGTAGGGGCTTTTCTATAGCAAGAGCTGCTGAGAGAAGAGCAAACAGAGGAAACCATACACCCATCAGTCCTGGAGAGATGAGATGGCCAGAAAACAAAGGTGCACTTCTGTTCCAAAAGGAAGGAAATGCTTTTTCTGCTAAATAAGAGAAAATAGATCCACATAAAAATCAGTGAATCCTGTTTAAATCATTACATACACCCACAATCAAAGCTTTAATAAAGATGTCTAAACAGTAGGAAATATAGACCATGGTGATCTAACTCAGATACTGAATGTTGGAAATAATGTTTGTTGGCTTTACTGTATGAGGTACTGTGTTTTTGAAGCATTCCTGGAAGGCTATGTGGACCAGACTGGCAGACTGGGTGATGAGTAACAGCTTACCGCAAAGGAAAGAAAGGCATGGCTGGGTTGTGTCTGTGTGCATATAATCAAATGTGCATGTATATGTTAGGAGTAAATGCAACTATTTTACTCTCTGTCCATTCAGTAAATGAACTGAAGCTGTTTCATCTTGTATTATAATCTGAACTCCAGAACAGAGTATCAGTGAGGTCACAGTGACATAGGTAAATCTTTCATTGGACGTCAGAGTTTCAGAACAGAGTGAAAAGGCAAGAGAGGTGGGCTCAGAAAGGAGACAAGGACTTTCATTCAGCCACTCCATGTCTCCTTATAACACTGTCTTTCAACATGCACTTCTCACTCCTTCAATGCATGCCTTCAAGCCCGCTTTGAATGTCTTATTTTACTCCAGAAAAAAAGCAAAAGGAAGTCTTTATAACATTTATGTTATTTAATCATATGTATTACTGACTGACTCCAAAAGTGTCCACATTTATATCACCATCATTAACAACAATTCTTGTATATCTCAAAGCAGCCATTGGTCCTGGCATTGCCTGGTGGTGAGAGATGGCCAGCAAGCACGGAAACACACAGCAGCCATCTTCGAGGCATTATTACATTGAGAGAAGAGAGTCGCGATAAGACCCGGCCTTTACACAGACTGACAATGTATGTGTGTCTCTCGCACACACAAATACAGGCAGGAGATTTGTTTTAGTGCCAAGCCCAAATGTTCAGCCTTCATCGTGAAAATTCATTAAAACAGAAAGGTCAGAATAAAACTAATTTCAAAGCTTGGATGTCTTCCAACATGGATGAAGATAAAATTAAAAAAAAAACCTTTTCTTTATCTTAATGTGTAGTTTGTCATAGTCACTCATAATTCATCTCTTAAGTTTATCATAGATACCCACTTATGGGCAACCAGTTGGTCGCTCTTGCTCTTTACTTCTTGTGGTTTATCTGTTCATTTCTATGGAAGTGACTTAAGACAGAAGTAGCAGAGCAGTGTTTGCCATCCAGTACCACACCCGGCCTCTTCCTATTGTCCTTCCTGTTGTTCAAGACTAGCTTATACAAGTGGGATCAGCATCCATTATGTCCTCTAAGACTAGTGTACACAAACCACCACTAAACTCCAAGTAAGATAACTCACTAAGCAGATACTCACATATGGAACGAAGACACGCAAGTACATGCATTAAGTCTACATATTCTCCTCTGTGTTTGTGTGGGTTGCTGTGAACAGGCTCCAGTCAGGTCATCTATGTTATTCTGTCACCCTAAAAAGAGTAGCTCCAGACACCTCTTGACCCTCGACAGAAACAAATGAGAAAAATAAATTAATAAAAACATATG
The DNA here is from genome assembly GCA_034780415.1 of Cichlasoma orientale. NCBI lineage: Eukaryota > Metazoa > Chordata > Actinopteri > Cichliformes > Cichlidae > Cichlasoma > Cichlasoma orientale. The sequence continues at coordinate 730,456 of JAVDPK010001650.1, forward strand.
TATATGAACTGCATTTTGAATAAGCACAAAACAAATACAGACTTAAATGTAGTGTGTAGGAGCAGTTTTTAAAATTAAGTTTATATGAATGTCACCAAACGAGTGCTTACACTGACAGTGACTGCAGGCTCTTACACCCATCTAGTGGTTACCAGATCAACTGTAGTCTCTAACGTTGCCTGAGGTCAATAAGAATTATTTTTCTAATAGATCATTTGACATTGAATGGTCACAATAGTACATATAGTTCAGTCCATTAGACTGAACTAAAAATTTGCCACAATATGTAATTGAATTGTAGACTTTTACCTTTAATTCAAGGGGTTTAACAAAAGTACCGGTTTTGGAATTGAAGCCATTTTTATATATGGTGCCCCATTTTCAGCTGCTGAAGGAGAAAACACAGCATTCAGTGATGTCCATGGGTTCCTGAGTTCAGGTGCTCGTTGACTGTAAAACAATCCTTATATTTGAAATTATTAGTTCGTCCAGTTACTTTTGAGCCTCTGTAAATAGGAGACCATATATAAAAATGGCTGTAGTTCCTAAACAGTAAATGCAGTTTATCTCCTTGAGGTAAAGCTTAAAGTCTACACTTAGGGTTGCCACCGGTCCCGTAAAATAAGGAATTGTCCTTTATTTGGCAATTAAATGTTTCGCCCCTGTGCTCCTTCACCTCCCCTCCTCCTGTGGCTAACCCTAAACACACACACACACACACCCACACACACACACACACACACACACACACACACACACACACACACACACACACACA
>JAVDPK010001650.1:731333-812602 GCA_034780415.1 Cichlasoma orientale
TCTGTTTTATGTTTGTAGGTGATAGCGGCTGGTCCGTCTCTTTGTGTTATTGTCTTAATAAAAATCCTTTATTTTACTAATTTTGCTTGTGTCTCCTTCTGTCAACCGGGTCACTTTTATTGTTACTTCCCCAAGTCCCCTAGACACCTTAGGGGAACGTAACACTGGTCAATCTGCTCCTGCTGCTTCTTGCACTGGATCTCTACAACATCTGTTGTGCTCACAGTGCCTTCAACAGGAGCTTCACTGAGCGTGATGACATCACGTCTTTTGATGAACTGATGTCTCACATTCCATTTGCGAATGGAATGAGGGATATTTGGTATATCGTGTAGTATCAATCTGTAAGTCTGGACAGGACAGGTTTTAAGGAGCATCCACTCAGGAGACACCATCAGCAACTTCAAAAGATGACGAGTAAAATAAGCGCTGGCCATTCAAAATTAGAACTATAAAAAATGCCTCCTTAAATCTCCACCCTCCTTAAAACCTTCAAAGGTTTTAGATATGTCAAGACATAATCTTCTGGTCCTTACCAGGTCTTAAAAAAAGAGGGAAATACAACCTCAGATGAAATACAAAACCTGACATATTACTCTGTGTCATTGTTTATTTAACGATAAGTAAGCTCAAACGCAGAAGCAGTGTGTGAAAAACGAATCCCACTCTTACTGTTTCCACAGGAATGAAGAAGGTAAGTAGCAGCCAGCTGCTGCTAATCAAATGCACTTGATTAACTGATCATCAGTGAGTGCGAGCACCTCTATAAAAGAAGAAGTTTTAACAGTTTGCTGCTCTGGAGCATTCAGTTGTGTATATTCTGTATTAGATTATAGAGACTTTGTTTTTCTGGCTGCATCTTCGAAGTAAATAGAAAAATTATTATGTTGTTGCATCATTTTGCACTCTGAATTAACCTGTTAGATTTGGTAAATCTCTGAGGGTTTGAACACTTAAACCAAGTGGGGAAAAAGCTTGTTAAGAACTGTTTAGGAGTGACGGAGCATTTGAAGCCTGTGAAATGTTCTGCTGAGAGCTTTCAAACCTTTTTTAAATTATCTTTCTACTAATATTTATATTAGCCACTGTATCTTTTTTATTTTCTGTTGTTTTAACTCTACTTTTGTTTTCTAATTTTTTCTTAATATTACTAAGCTTGCTTTTAATATTCTATCAGTACTAATTCCTGGCTTTTTCTTGCCATTTTTTCTTGCCTGTAAAAAGTGCTGAATAAATGGCAAGAAAATAAATAAATAAATATTGCTTTTTTCATCTTTAGGTAAGGAAAAAAATAAAATAAAAAATAAACACAATATAATAAATGCATACATAAATAAATAGAAAGGTAATGCCAGTTATCACGACTAATAATACTAGGAAGAAATTGGACTAAGTTATTTAGAAAAATATTTGCTCACATTTTAGTGCCACAACATACTGACTGATCCTGTACTTGTATTCAAAATTTTGGTATTAACATTGGTAGTGACGTATGTCCAATCAGTTTCTGGGGGCTGGGGGATCGTGGGTGAGACAATCAGAATCCAGTGCGATGCTTATTACACCCGCGGAGCGAATATTGGTAGGGGCATCTCCCTGCCGTCCCTTGCTAATCATGCCCCGTGTTTGGCAGGGACATGACAGACATTATCTGATATTTCTCAGGAAGTGCAAGGTCAGATTACGGTGTAGATTTCCCACTCGATAATTAATGATAATTAACATAAGCGTAATTAGTTCATTTTGATTTTATTTATATAGCGCCAAATCATAGCAGTTGGGGCTGAGGGAAGGGAGGCTGGACAAAAGACATTCTTTGGAAGAGAGACAGAGATTAATAACTGATGATTAAATGGAGAGTTGGGATATAAACAGAGTAAAAATAAGTGAATGAAAAGAAACACTCAGTGTATCATAGGAACCCCCTAGCAGCCTAGGCCTATTGAAGAATAACTAAGGGGTGGTTCAGGGTCACCTGATCTAGCACTAACTATAAGCTTGATTATAGAGGAAATTTTTACATTCCTGAGGACCTTCCTCCAATCCTCCAAAACAGTTAGATGCAACAGCTTCTAAAAAAAAGAAAAGCTTCAGTAAGTGTATTGTTTTGATTACAATATTTACAAGTAAACTCCTTCAAATATTGTAGCAACCATAATGTGTCAGTACCAACTAATTCAAACAGGAAGACTTATTTTAAATTATTGCATAAATATATGAATTATAAGTCGAGGCCAGCGATGGCTGTCAGCAGAGGTCAAGAAAAATTTCTACTCTAAACAACTTCTCCTTTTTATACCTTTTTGTCACCACCATCAGACATCAACACCGTCAGTTTTTCTGTCTGACGGTGGTGACTTGTAGCTTGACGGTGTCAACAACAAAATGGTTCAACAAGGTATTTCTGGATTTTATGGAAAAACACAAAACCAGAAACTTGCACCATTATGTTGTCTGATAGCCAAGGCAATTTTCTATGGTTCTATGAGTTTTTAGGGTATGTTCTGAAATTATGTTCTGAAGATTACTCATTTACAAATAATTTAGTACCACAACTAATTTAGATAAGCGGTGATTAACCGTGCACACTTCAGTACTGTAGGTGCCACAGACAGTATGATAGGCGCAATTTTAAAGCTGTGGTGCAAACGTAAATAGATCAGCGGAACAAAAAAAAGCGTGTGTTCATGTTTCTCCCGGTTCACAGAATCGACGTGCAGGCGGTTTCCTTCAAAACATTATGGCGTCGAGAAGAGCGACAACAGTGCCAAGTAGTTTTAAAAGCTTGTCCACCGACGCAAAAAGGTAGTTTCTATAATTTCCTATTTGTTTGAAGTGACTGTTGTACAAGTCTCCGGTGTTTGGCTTGTTAAATTTTAAGTTGTTTAATGTAAAGAAAAAGCATATTCAGGCTCCGCGGTTTCTGGTTAACGCAGTAAATATTATTTTATTTAGCGGTATCTTCACAGGTCCAGAAATTAGTCTATAGGCACGAGTAAATGTACATACCTTTTTTGTTGTAGTTGTTGTTGTTTTGTGAATAAGTTGAGGGTAGCTCGGCTAACATTATAATGTCTGGCTTAGCACGCTTTCTGTTTTCCTATTTTCATTCTCATTTCTGTACCAGTAAATCTGACAGCAGCTATATTTATTCACAGTTCAAGAAGTTGTAATCCTGCTAATAAAGCCAACAACGAGAGATCTGGGAAGAAAACTGTTAAATGTGAGTATGCACCACTGCTCATTAAGTTCAGACATCCTGCTGAGCTTAACGGATTGTTATTTTAAAGTACTGCTGCCAGTGTCAGACATCACATTGAGTTATAGTCACGTAAACTCCTCTGCTACTTTTTTAAATGAAAGGTTTTCCACAGGATTTATCTCATGGTACCATTTTATACTAACAGAGCACTTTGCTCTCAGACTGAAGACTTACTTGTGGTTCCTAGAGTTTCTAAAAGTAGACTGGGAGCTACCAGGAACTCAGGATTAGGAAGAGAGAAACCCTCTCTACTTTTAGAATTTGGCTTAAAACTTTCCTTTTTGATAAACCTTATACTTAGGGCTAGATCAGGTGACCCTGAACCCTCTCTTAGTTATGCTGCTGTAGGTTCAAACTGCTGGGGGACATCATGTGATGCACTGAGCACTTGCCTTTTTTTCACTTCCCACGTGTTTATGCACCACTGCAGCATGTCATCAAAGTTTTTCTCCGCTCTTCTTTAGCCTGTGTTTTGCCCTGTCTTTCTCTCTCTCTTACATTTCTCTTTCCCCTCACCCCCTAACCGGTCACAGCAGATGGCTGCCCATTATTGAGCCTGATTCTGCCTGGATATTTCTTTCTGTTAAAAGGGAGTTTTTCCTTCCCACCACCTCAAAGTGATTGCTCATTGGGGGTTGCTTGATTGTTGGGGTTTTGCGCTAATACTGTAGGGTCTTTACACTTTGAAGCGACTGCTGTTGTGAATTGGTGCTATATAAATAAACTTGAATTGAGTCTTATAGCAACATACCAACTTTAAATCAGCTTGAACTGTGCTAACTAGTCAATAAATAGTCCACAGATGAGAAGTTTCAGAGCAGAAAAGTATATCATTGTGCAGGGAAACTTTTTTTAACCATATACATCAATCAGCCCCATTGAAAACACTATTATAATACAACATTCTGCTTGGAAACCTTAAGTCCTGGGATTAATATGGATATTACTTTGGCATGTTGTTAAAATCCAGGCACTCTTTAATGGCAGCAGCTTCCCCCAGCATGAAAATGCGCCCAAGAACAGCATGAGGACTTCAACAAAGAACCCAAATCATTGACCTGATCACTGTCAGTGTGGCTTTCCACAAAATATTTAAATTACAAATGCTTTGCATGACAGTTGTTAGATATAAGTAAAATAATAATAAAAATAATCATGACAGGATTTTCCTATAGGGGAATTCAACCCTGTAATGCCAAGTGCATCAATTTTGATGCATGTATTTTTGAGACCTCTACATCGTAAAACTTGATTTATGCAATCAGAAACATGCAGGGCTACTGTGAGGAATAAAATGCACAAAAATGCCAGATGTAGCAAAATGATACATTTGATTAATTTTTTTAAAAAAAATTTCAGAAGGTTCAATAAATACTCCAGTTAATTTTTTTTGTGTTTTTTTTTTTTTAATTTTCTTACAATTATTTCATGGTTCAGGCTTTACAGGGTTAATGATGTGAAGCATGCACAGATGTGTTAAATTAGGGACAGCAACATTCAGTCAGTATTTTTTTCTTTATTAATATCCTTAAATGTCCTCATTAATCTTTAGCAAGTGGGACTGTTGTCAAGTCTCGATATCTACAGTCTGCGGAGAAGACATCTCTTTCAAAGGTAAAGATATGTTTCATTTCTGTTTTTGTGTAACATAAGTGTTTCACTTGTCCATTAGATATTGTTACATAGCTTGTGAAGCCAAGCTGTCAATATGTGTTTGTTTGTTTGTTTTTTTTAAATGTTGAGGTATTTTCTTCTGCCTCTTTCATTCGCGTTTATCTTAGCCGTCATAATTTCATCTTGTTTTTTGCTGTCACACTTTTCACACTCATTACATCTCTGTAAACATTAACAGAGTAACTCACTGACCAATGAATCGGTTACTGCGCCACGACCAGCTTCACCAAAGCCCACTGGTGTCAAACCAAAGGCAGGTACTCCGACGAGACGTTCAATGGCCCCACAGGCTCTTGCAACATGTAAGTACTCCCTGTGGCCATAGTTGTGATTGTTGGTACTCATTAAAAACAACAAACAAAAAACACATTTTTATAATTTAATACTTGGACTTTAATTCAGATGTGTATGGTAAGTGTTGTGCACCTTAATCATGTTAACAGCTTTAGAAAAGGCTTTTCATTTGTCAAGACTTTGATGCAGATCAGAGGTGTCCAGTTCAGTTTCAATCTTGGCAATTTGGTCCAAATAAAGCCCTGAACAGATTAGCAAAAAGTTGCTTAGCCAACAGACCCTTTAGACAGGCAAATTCATGCATTCTGATAATATTTCTACAAGTAGGCTGCCAAACAACCAACTCAAACCAGCCTGGAATTTGATAGCTACTGGTAGAATTTGGCTTTTCATATAAAAAAAAAAAAAGCACAATAAAGCTTTAATTTTGTTCTTGCAGAAGATCTTATAATCTACATGATCTTTGATCTTTTTTGCATGCAACATGTCACCTAGCCTTCAAGCATGAAATTGGATGCATACAAAAACCTAAAAATTGCAAAAGAAGCAAGAAAATTCCTCACTTTGACATTTTCTCTTTGGTGATAAAACTGGCCTCTGCTGTTCTATTGCTTTGAGATTTGGTTAGATGTAATTTCATACCTCTCTTCAGTTCAGCGACTTTCTGAATCCACTGCTCCTGTCTATGGCTGTGCTCTGCTGGTATAGATATATACAGATAGATATAACATGTGATGGGTACAACATGTGTTTTCTGAAAACAGATTGTCTAGTCACAAATGGATACATAGTCCACTCTTTAAACTGATTCTAGTTGAGTGAGTTATCAGTTAATATCTTGAAATCAGCCCCACTACTGCAACTATATATATCCCCTGAGCTCCAATTAAGCCTATAGCACTGTCTAAATGATAACCATAAAGAATGCTTACACAGTCATGTTTTCTTCCTTTATAGCAATGATGTCACGTGAAACTGACCCATCACTTCTTGGGAAAAGTGTTCTGCAGTCCACATTTTCAGATAATCCCTACTTTCGACCAGATTTAGATATTTCAGTCATCAAAGGTAAAATGAATAAAAACCCTAATTACTTTAAGTTATTTACAAATTGGATTGTCCTGTAACATTTAACATTAAACTTTTTTTTTCCCATTCTGCCTCTCTAAGATCGAACAGTCATTGAAAATGCAGCAGAGCCTGAAAGAAATTCAGAGAATGAGAAGAGGATGGTTGAGATGCAAACATTCCTTCTGGCCTACCTCACTGCTAAGGTTAGTTGGTGTAAGAGATCTAATTTGTGCCAGTTAGCTTTCAGTTTATCTGGTAATTTCAATCAGTGTACATTAAGATATTAAATGAAACAGTCATTTGTGTTATTATTTTGGTGACTTCTATATTGAGAGAAATTATGCTCACTGTTTTTTTTTGTTTATGTTTTATTTGAGATGGAGAGCAATACTTCAAAACTCAAGGCTGAGGCAGAGGCAAAGATCCTGCAAGTGATGGAGGAAGAGGAGGCGCTGCATGAAGAGGTCAAGGAGAAGAAGCGGCAGTACCTCCTCGCAGAAAAGAAAAGGCTGGTTAATGAACTGCTGGATTTGCAGGTGTGGAATTTTTTTTTATCCTTTGTTAATTTGTGTTTTAATTAATACTGTTGGATGCTTTGCATAATTGAGTAAAAACATACATTTCCTTTTTTAATGTTTTTAATGACAATATGAATAGCACAGTCTTTCCCAGCAGCAGAATAGCTTGTGGTGTTATGAGGTCCAGGTTGCTTTGATAGTTGCCTTCAGCGCGTCTGTATTTTTAGGTTAGGTGTTTCTCATCTTCCTGTTTACAATACTCTGTAGGTTTTCTGTGGAGTTCAGGTCAGATGAGTGACCAATCAAGCTCAGTAATAATATGGTCAACAAACCATTTGGTCGTAGTTTTGGCATTTTGGACAGGTGCCAAAGTCCTACTGGAAAAGGAGTCAGCAGATGGAAGCATGAAGTGCTCTATAAATTCCTGGTAGATGGCTGTGTGGACTTTGGAGTCCACTTAACACTGAACTTCAAACACCTGGAATCTGTCCCGCCAGCCTCGCTCCTCTCCTCGTGAAGCTCTCACAAGTTCTTGACTTGACTTTCTTGGCAATCCTTTAAGGCTGTGGCCATCCTTGTTACTTGTGCACCTTTTCCGACCACACGTTTCCCTTCTAGTTAACTGCAGGAACAGCCAGCCTTTTCCATAGTGACTTCTTCTGGCTTACTCTCCTCGTGGAAGGTGTCGATCATCGTCATCTGGACAACTGTCAGCAGTTTTCTCCATGTGACTACATGTACTGAACTAGACCAAGAGATACACAGCATTCATACTGTTTGAATAGTAATTTCCTTAAACTTGAAATTATTGTAACAGTTTGAGATAATGGGTTTCTTATTTTCATGAGCTGTATACTGTAGTTATCAAAATTAAAACAAAAAAAGGCTTGAAATATTTCACTTCACATATAATGAATATAAAATATATGAAAGTTTTTCCTTGTGAATTAAATAACAAAAAAAAAAACATTTTCATGATATTCTATTTTTATTATGACAACATTGGGTGGTATCTATTGCAGCGTAGTATCAGCACATAGGTAATTTGGGGTAGGGAAGGTATGCACATTACTGAGTGGCCTTCTAGTTTTGAGATGCAGTAGTATATTTAAAATGTCCATTGAATTTTGGGACAGCATAGTGCAAAAATACACTAAGGACTCTTGGCTGTTTTTGCACACCCTTTTGAATGTTTGGTCATAACTACTGAATTGTATTAATGTCTAATGAAAACAGCTTGCGAATAGCTGATTTCATGTTTTTAAAATGAAAAATGGTGTACTCACACACTGCATACATGATTTACATTCTATTAATATTCTTTTCCATCAGATTGCTACACTGACTCCTGTGGCAGAGGCGGTCAGTCAGTTCACAGAGGACTACAAGTCTTTTGCTACAGCTGTTGACACCACCCGACATGAGCTGCCTGTTAAGAATTTCTACATTAACGGGGACATACGAGAATTTCTAGGTAACTGTTATTATGCTTAGAAGCTATAAGAGTGATTTTAAAAAAATACACAAAATTGCATTTATGACTGCTTCATTAAGACTCAGGATAAATGCTTTGATCACATTGCAACATCTGTCAAACGTGGAATCTGATACTATTTCCTACTACTCCTTATGTTGGTGAAAGCTAAATGATACATGTTTCCATGTGAAACTTGTGACAGGAGCACAGATAAAATATAAAAAAGCCTGCATTATTTGATAGAACCTCAATGATGTATTGGTATAATGTTATTATTGGTCAATATTGACCTTTCACAGATATAACAGTATTGCCATAATTTTTGTATAGCTCCTGATGTGTATACTTTTTGTATGTGTTTTTTTTTTTAACTGAACCTTACTGGTTTGTGAAATACATTGCTGGAAAGTTAATAAACAATTACTTGATAATTTTTTCACAAGAATTCTAGCATGCTATATGATTTTCTTTTTTTTTCTTTGATTTTGTTGGCTATGGTAAGAAGCTTGTTTTAAGTCTTAATGAAAAAAATACCATTTTAAACCATTTCATTCTGACCTTTGATAATTTATTACATAAACCAGTTAAAACAGTAAGACCACTGTCTGCTCTGGTTGCAACAAAAGTTGTATTTGGCTTGTAGAAACTGATATTGTGCCTTATGACAAGCCCTCTTGTATTGACCCCTTTCAGATAAAGCCGTGGCATGCTTAAAGGAGAGCGAGAAATTACTGGTGGAGTGCACAGAGGGAGATTATAAGGACAACAGCACATGTCTGGAGTGCCTTAAAGAAATGAAAGTAACATCAAAGGATATCAGTCAGCAGCTGTCAGGGTATGTACATATATGAAGAGTCTGCTGTGTTACGTTTTTGTTTTATCCCTTTTTGTTCCTTCTCAGATGAATTTTACATTGTGAGTATGGCTGCTTTGTCATAACCTTTTAAAACATTTTTTTTTTTTACCCTACACTGAGTATTCACCTGTTCCTTATAATCAGCATCCTGATTTCTTCAATCAGGTTGCACTGGTATTCAGATGTTGGTATTTTCTGTTTTTCCAGGACATTTAAAGAGCTGCTGAAACTGTCATCACTGGTCTGCCGTCAAACAATCTATGTCCAGCAGGGCACAGAAGAAGAGCAGTTGGGCAGTTCAAGATGCCAAGAGCTCTACTGCACCAAACAGTGAAGAACAGCATGCAGCATGGGATTCGAAGTACTTTGGACTTGCCCTCCAACTCCACACGTTTTATGGTTGGGATACATTTGTTGACTTTGTGTCTTTTTATGTGTACTGTGTAGGTGTACATTTATGTGATTTCTTTGCAGTTGTATTGTGGGAAACTGTAAATGTGGACTAATGACTGTTTTATATATGTGTCCAATAAATAAAAGAAGAAATAGAATCCAGATTTACAGACTATGGGAAGCAACAGCATTACACTGAGAATCAACAAAATGCAGGCCACGGTTTTTCAGTCATGTATTGTTAAATACTATGGAGGCTTGTTTCTGTCACTGAAGAAAAAATCTTCATTTATTATCTTGAAATTTTGACTTAGCATGAAATTTAGATATCAAGAAACTTTAATAACACTAAATTATAAATATCTTACTAACTCTAAATCACTCAGAGGTAGCTCAAAATTTCAAGTTACTTAGTCACTAAGTTGATATTTTGAGATAACCTAAATTTTGATTTAACTTGAAATTTGGACCTGGCTCTTTTTTAATTGGTGAAAACAAGCTGCCATAAAATCCAGCTGTTCATTTGATTTAGAAGCAATATGGAAAAAACGGTTTTCAATCTTTTCTTCTACATCCATCATTTATTTGTTTTATATTGCAATTAAACTGAACATCAGAAACTGGGTTACGTTTTTAAAGTCATTTAAAATTCGAAAGTTTTTTGTTTTTTGTTTTTTAATCCGCTCCCGGATGTGACGTTGAGCACAATAAGAATAGGTCATTTCTATTGGTGGTTGCTGGAAAGTGACGACCTTCCGTTTACAACGAGCCAATGAACCGCAGGAGAACTCGTCGCATGTGAGTAAAACCCTGGCATTATTTATCGCACATAATGTAAACATTTCTTAAAATTTGTGTTAAAGGCCAGATCTTACTGTACGCTCGCACTTTGTTTCGTGGAAGAGAATTTTGGGGAAAATCGTACGCTGTGTGGTCGCTTGTTAGCCAGCCAGCTAGCTAGCTAGCCGTCTTTTCTTTGCTTATGTTACGCGTTAGCATGGCAGCCAGCGCTGCACTGCAGTAGCATCTGTGACGGGTATAAACACAGTAATTAAAATCCTTTTACATTTAGTAAGGAACATAGCTGATGCTTTTTAGACCAGTTGAAGACCCCTTGTTGCTGTCAGGAATAGAGCATCTTGCAAAATAAAAGCATGAACAGGGACTGCACCTGAAATTGATAGGTTGGAACATATTGGGGATAAATGTGAAATGCTTGATGTTTGGCCTTCAAGTTTACCGATCTGTTTCCGAAGCCATAAATTCTTGACTTCATGGCTCTGTGAAATTGAGCAGCCAGCAAAATTAATGGGTTTGTTATAAAACATGAGTTCTCTATCAGACTGAACCAAGGAGCAACATTTTAGTCTTCTCACTGTTATATCTGGGTTCCGCGGGTTTGACCAGTTGGCACTAAGTATAAAACTGGCCTAAGTGCTGATTCTTGTGGATCACCATCCCCGTGGATCATATTTATTCAAAGGCAGCACAGAAATTAAGTAGCAGCCTCTGTTGTTACCTTGGCAGGCTGATTCAGGCACAGCTTTACAAAACTGAAACAGGGCTCATTAAAGTTTCCTTGACAATAATTAGAGATTACTAGTTGTTGATGAAGGTCAGTATAAGATAGAAGGTTCTTCTCATGCTGGGTTTTTAATGTCAATATTAATTACTAATTAAACTGTCAATCAAACAGCTCACACTCACAGAGGAGGGGTGCACCGTCAGAAGGCCAGTGGAGACAAAGGGAAAATGAGCAACGGCAAAGTGAAGGCAAAACACAGGTAGTAGACGTCCACAAGGAGAAGCAGAAACCCAGACAGCATGAAGAGGGCACAGTGCCGAAGGGGACCTGCCAAACAATGTGCCCTGCCCAGGAGCTGCGGAATCGTGAGGCTCAGAACCGCCTTAACCATTTTGAAATGTTAGCAGGCACAGAGAAAGATCGGCGGCCAAAAGGAGACCCCTCTCGTGCTGTTAAGGAGTATTCCAGACCTGCAGCTGGGAAAGACGCGACAAAACCCGGTGACCTCCGACCACCTCCTGTGCTACTGAAAACTGTTAACTACCTTATTGATGACGTTGCAGCCGCCCCTAGCCTGCATCCATGGACTGAGGCAAGTAGTATTCACACATGTCTGTCTTATTTATTTTAAACTTTAAATTGTTTATTGCCACAAAAGGTTGGGACCTTGTGTAAAAGTAAATTAAAACAGATGATTTTTTTCCCCAGATATTTTAAAATTGGATGACAGCAACACCTTTCAAAAAGGTTGAAAAAGGGGCAACAAAAGACTGGAAAAGTTGTAAAATATTGGAGTCACCTGAGTCCTTCTGAAGTAACATTTCCCAACATAAAAAGAATTTCATTGTTTATAGTACATAATATCAGTACATGATTTACGTATGTTAACTGAATTTTCACTTAGAACTTTGGGTATTATTTAAAGGCAGCCGAAACTTTTAAATGTAGGATTAATTTATTTATTTTGATCAAGCGTGTTACCATCTTCAAAACAGCATGCATGTTCAACATGAACATCCAGTTCTTTATATTACCACAAAGCACCAAAAGGACCATACTGTATATGCTTTTTGGACCAAAGTGTGCAGTTGTTCAACTTCAGAATACTTTGTCATAGTCCAAATTGTTGAGACTGATCCATCCCTCATGTAAAGCCTGTACAAACGATTGTCGCATGGCTAATTTGTCGCTTAATCTTGTCTTGCAGGTGTATAGCTTTGTCTTTGACCGTCTGCGTGCTGTGAAGCAGGACATGATCATCCAGAGGGTGACTGGATTGGACTGCGTGGTCATTTTAGAGCGGACTGTTCGTTTCCTCATCTATGCCTCTTTTCGTCTTTGTGGCGAGCCACTGCGGCTCTACGACCCACGTATCAACGACACACACTTGCAGGAATACCTCAGCTGGCTGCTGGATTGCTACATGACCGAAACAGGACCTCACCCCAACCAGGAAGAGTTCCAGTCGCTCGCTTTGCTGTACAACTTGGGTTGGTTACCATGGTTACTACTTGCTATTTTGGTGTATTCGTATGCAAATTCAAGCGTTGTGTAAATTATAGTTGGAAGTTATGCATATATTAATTCAGTGTTGCATAAACAGATTTTTGATGGAGGGAAGTTTTAGAAAATTAAGAACTCCTTTCCTAGATATGTTGTTCCAGTCAGTGCCTTTCATTCAGAAAGAATATATATTGTTACTGTTATACTTGAAGCATACTATTCAAACCTTTTCATTTTTTAAACCCAAAAGACCTTCATTGTCTATTCTTCTTGTCTCTCCCAGGTTCAGCTCGTGCTACGCAGCACATCATGCAGCTCCCATTGCGGCTGCGCAGCACTCCTTCCATCAAACTCGCTCTTTCCATTAACCAAGCTTTCCTCGAGCGAAACCCCGTACGCTTGCTTCGGTTGGCTCAAAAGCTGAACTTCCTGCAGACCTGCGCACTGCATCGTCACCTGGCAACATGTCATCGAGATCTACTGCTCTTATACAGCCACGGATACAGCAGCCGCAACTGTCGCTTTCCTCTTGACAGACTGGCTGAGCTTTTGTTCTTGGACACATCACTTACAGCTCAACTGTGCTGGTCATATGGAGTTGAGGTTAACCAGGACAATCAAGTAGTATTCTCCAAAGCTACTTTCAAGGAGCCAGAACAAGGGAAACTGCGCTGTAAACTGTATCACAGCAGAGCATCTGAAAAACAGAGACCTCACTGTTGAGAATATTGTTCAGCGATGTGCTTGAGTCAAATAAAAAGCAAACAAGCCATACAGATAATATAGTATTACTGTAAATGAGGAAATTGTCTATTTGTTCATATTTGTTTTTAAGAAAGAAATTCAGACTGTCACTAAGCAGATGGCCTTGAATTACATTACAATGTGAATTACTTTTAGTTTGCTACCAATATATCCTGTTTTCCTTCGGTATTTTTACAAGAAATATATGAAAATTCAATGGTGCAGCTGTTCACTCGTTCTCATCAATGCATTTCTTGGAATCATTTCAATAAATTTGGCTGCAGTAGAAATACAATGGGATCAGAGGTTTACATCCACTCATCATGGACATAAATGCCATCATAATTTTGAGGTTTTTTTTATTTCTTTGAGCTGTTCTTTTTCCAGGATGGAATGGTTGTACTGCATACACCTTTTAATGACTTTAAAAAAAAAAGAATTTGAATTTATTTAGGATTTTCTGTAATCCACACAGGCTCAAATATGTCAGTCATGTTCATGATCGTGATTGACTACAACTGGTAGTTTCTCTTTGCCAGTGTAAAAAAGATTTGCTTGTCTGTACTCATTGGATTGACCAGTACTGGATTGACCAAGGAACTCAGTGAAGATCTAAGATGGAAAAAAAAGTGGGAAAGGTGTCTTGGAACCATTTCTAAACAACTGCGGCTCAGTTCAAACACTTTGACGCAAGTACAAGTTATTCAGATGTGTCACCACTGTGCAAAAATATAGAAGACCCAAATTGTCACCCTCACATGAGAGGAAATTGGTTAAGATATTCAGAAACCACCAAGGCTCAAGTCTGCCATGACACTGGAACACCAGCATCACTGTCCACAGTGAAGCGAGTTTTCCATCACTGTGGACTAAGAGCAAAAGGCCGCTCCTCCAAAATTGACAACTAACTGAAATTTGCAGTTGAACAAGCCCAATGCCTTCTGGTTTTATGGTCAGATGAGACAAAGATGTGGTATAATGATGTGTATATTTGGAGGAGTAAAGGTGAGGCATTCAAATCTAAGAACACTTGACCGACTGTCAAGCGTGGTGGTGGTAGCACCATGCTCTGGGGCTGTTTTGTTCCCAGTGGTACTGGTACACTGCACAAAGTGGATGGAATAATGAAGGAGGACTACTTCCACGTGCTTGAACTTCACTTCAAATCAACAGCTAGACAGCTGAAACATGGATGCATGGGTGTTTTAACAGGACAATGATCCCAAACACAATTCTAAACTGATTTGGAATGAATAAAGCAGGCCTACATTAAGCTTCTGGAATGGCCTTTAAATGAACTCTACCAGTTCTGCCAAAAAGAGTGGTCACATATCCATCCAGAATTATGCCAGAAGCTTGTTGATGGCTACCAAAACATCTGGTCAAGGTGCAACTTGCTAAGGGGCATTTAACCAACTATTACTGGTGGTGAATGTATGTATTTAAGCTTGTATGAAAAGGATAACTGTAATAAAATGGATGGATGGAAGGACAGATTAGAGAAAAAAAAATTCATAATTAAACTTGTGTATCCAATTCTTATTTTTTACAGTCATGAAAGATGTAAGCTGTACAATCATTCCACCCTGGAAAAAGAACAGTTCAAAGAAATCACTGAAAGCCCCCAAATTACCACGACACGTATCCCCATGATGAGTGCAGGTAAACTTCTGACCACAATTATTCCTGCATCCTGTATTTGTGTCGCTTGAGACATGACTGCTTCTACACCCATCTGCCACTAGAGGGCAGCAGATATCTCTTCATGGCATCAAGGAACTCCAAAAGTGCAAGTTTAAGTGAGTAAATTTGTAATAAACCTGCTTTAAGTAACTGCATGGTGTTATTCACACATAGCACACTGGTGCAAATCAATTGTTTCTTCAATGTGAGAGTCTTAAATTTGTTTTAGTAACAACGATTTTAACCCTTTCAAAATAAAACTTTTATTCAGTGTCCTTTGTGCTGGACAACAGGACTTTCTGCCTCTCACCGGACACCAGCCTGTGAAGGGAATCATCTGTTCATCTGCACGGGCTTTCCATGATCTCGGCAGACTGAGGTAGCCTTGTTGCGTTCTGTTTAAGAGAGGTGTAATTAATAGTAAAAGAGTTTTTAACATGAAACAAGAAAGCAGGACTAAGCTGCCCACAACCAGCAAGACTGGAGGCCCAAGTGGTAAATAGGCAACCAGGTTTTTGAAGAAAATGTCAGAGTACACAAACCAAAGGGCGGCGTTCATCTCCTTCCTTTATCTCTCCTTCATCAGTCTCAAAACTGAAGATATTCTGGAGCTGAAAACATTCTTCAGCATATCTGTGTTCACAGCACGACTCGATTACCCAAGGATCCAGATATACTGGGGTCTCACAGCCAATGAAATAACTCATGACAGATTCTTCCAGATTAAGCAGTCCATCAAATTAACAAATGACCTTAAAGTCTCTCATAAAGGGAGAAAAAATAATGCCCTCTGGAAGGTGAGACCTCTCTTAATCAGAGTGCAACAAGGCTGCCTCAGTCTGCCGAGATCATGGAAAGCCCGTGTAGATGAGCAGATGATTTCTTTCACGGGCCAATGTCCTGCATGACAATTTAGGGAAACCAAATCCCATATCTTCAGAGCCCTAGCTTACACATTACTTCTTATCCATAATGCACTTTGGATATCATCCCTACCTAGGCTCCTCGAAAGCTGGTATGTCCTACTCTGAGCTTTGACCTTCCTGATGTACTGTCTGGCCCTTCTCCACCTCATCTCCTGACAGCACTGGCCTTCCACACTTCTAAATAACAAAGTTTCTGCCTCTTTCAGCCCTCTGCCATACCCTGCATGATCATTGTTAGTGCCAAGTGGTCTAACTATCCAGCTTCAGCTGACTATTAGGTGTGCAGACTGCAGTTTAATAAAAAAAGGTCAACTATGGGAAGTTATTTGTTAAAACCATGTTTTTTATGTAAAGGTGGACTTCCTTCATCTTAACTATTTTAATGTTTGTGAAATAAAAATACATTTTACCAGAAATCCCTATGAAAATCAAAACAATATCATTACATTACAAAATATCATTCGGTGATCAGGCAAGACCCAATGTCCACTACAAGGGACGTAAGATAAAAATAAATAAATAAATAACAATATTGAAAAGATTCAAAGATTCAAAGCTTTTATTGTCAAATGCACAGTGCAGAAACATTGTTTCCCTGTACAATGAAATTCTTACTTTGCTGCCCACACCGGATGTTGCAATACAAAAATAGAAAGATAAATAAAATAAAGTTAGCATGCAGGAATAAAATTTAAATATATATAAATATATATATATATATAAAAAATGCTGTAGCATGTTTCTTTAGAGCACAATAGTTAAATTTATCTAAAACAAAAAAAAGGGAAAAACATTAAAACCTTTTTTCCTCTGGGTCTCAGGATTTGTGTCGCTTGAGACATGACTGCATCTACGCCTATGTGCCACTAGAGGGCAGCAGATATCTTCATGGCATCAAATTACTCCAAAAGTGTAAATTTAAGTGAGTAAATTTGTGATAAACCTGCTTTAAGTAAGTGCATTGTGTTATTCACACGTTTTCAGCTTGGCCTTTCTGTTATGTTTTACAGCAAAAAAAAGAGAGATGGAAATAGCCGATATTTTGACTTTTAGGCTGAGCTAAAAGTGCAAAATGCGCAGGTAGTTTATAGTGGCTAAAACAGCACGCTGCTACTGCTTCTTGAGCTGGTCTCAGTCATGCTCTCGCTGCAGCAGGGAGAGGGTATCAAAGGGAATGAAGCGCAGCCTGACGCGACTCCAGTCGAGACTGACCGCCTTGAGATCACCGGGAACAACTGGGATAGCGATAGCTGCACGGATTTTAAATGTCAAACAAATCGTAACGGTGACAGTTCTAACGCGCTGAAGTGGGAGGACACTTACAAATTGTAATGTTGAAATATGAGAGAACGAAACCGGGGCGGGTGAAGGCACATGGGAGAGGACTGTTCGTGCACTCTGGGATCTAAAAGACGAGAAAAAAAAAAGAAAAAGAAAAAAAAAAACGATTTGCCCCGAACCTGCATTTGGCGAAGAGAGATGATTACATTAAGTTGATCTTCGGTTTTGAACGGAGCTGCACACCTTTCGCTTCAACCAAGCTCAATGGATAGACGGAGACGGCTGCAGTGAAAGACTGTTAAACTTCATTTAACATTTAATCAGGGCTAACAGAGTCAGTCTCATTCAGAGGGTAAAGACTGTATCCTGAAGTATGCTGGTTTCTGAGGCCACAATGTTACGGTTGTCTCTGACAGCTTTGAGTCTTTCGTGGATTTTGTTTATCTGCAGCGTGAGCAGAGCTTCTGCACAAGAAAGACAGTAAGTAGCCTGTGTTGCATGTGGTGTCTTTGAAGTGCTGTGTACTCTACTACAAGCATTTCCCAATGCTTTAACTGTAAGGCTCCAACATAAAGTGTAGCTACTTAGTTGGAAATAGTGGCTGTTCATTTAAAAACTTTTATTTAACTAAAAAAGAAAAAAAAGAAAAGCTTTTCTTCAAATTAAGTGCAATTGAGATGTAATATTTCGTGCATAAGCAGTCACATAAAACCTTTTTTGTGTGAATAAACCATATTGCCACTCATGTATTGTCATTAGGTGAGTAACTGACCTGTGAGAAGTCACACAGTGAGAAGTGATACATTGAGACAATGATAGCCCATAACTTGTGAAATATGAATAGGTGCATTCCTGATGCTATCAGTCAGGTTGTCGAGGGGTTAATTCTGACCTTGGGAGATAACAGACCAACGAGTTGTAGCATTTCTTCCAGGGGGAAGGAAGAAGTGCAAAAACGAATGATTTACTATCAAATGCGAGTTTATTTTCTAAAGGAGAGCTCAACTCTCTTTTTTTTTTTTTTGTCAGGTTTTAAGCTAGTTTGCTCAGGAGAAGTTTGAGCAAAAAGCAAAACATGAAACCACGTGACTATTATTGGCTTCACCTACACAGGAGAGCTCTTTAACTCCCAGAGAACAACAGTTGAGCAAAAACAATTAGAACTCGAGTAAATGACGCCATGTGACCGAAATAAGCATGGTCTGCACCACCTGATCCCGGCTCATCCAAGAGCTGGTTAAACTCACTGTAGATCAAACGCACAGAGTCAATTTCCTCTTATTATCCGCCTTCTCCTTATTTTCCAGGGGATTTTCTCATGACTTTTTCTCTCTCAGGAACTGCAGTTGCCTCTAGCTGTAATGCCGTGGTGCTGTAATGCCAACCACCTGATCCTTCTCTCATGCATGCAATTGGGCTTGTGCTCAAGGATTTGCTCACCTCTAATTTGTGTGATCTTCAGTTAAGTTGTTAAGGGGTGCGTTGGCCCATTAGAGAAAGAAAGAAAGAAAAAAAAAGTCTGGGGTGAGCAAGTGATGAGCTGGTCTAACAGGAAGATATTTACACTTGCATTGTTATATCAGCCTTGGTCATCACATGGTCAAAAATAAAACTGAATGATTCTGAAACACCGCTCAAGATTTGGTGGGCACTTCACTGACCTGTTCCACACACTCCTAACAGATGCCTCTCTGCTGATTGAGTTATGCTGGGCCATGCTAACAAGAGCACCTATTATTCTACCTTTGTTACCTGAGAGAAGTAGCCCCTCTGTGCCAGAAGGCATGCTCCCTCGAAATAAAACTTAAATTGAACATTTTTTTCCCAGACTGTTAATAAGCATCAGAGAACGACCTTTGCTCTGTGACCTCAGTGACAGGCTCCCTTCCCTCAATTAAATGTCAGAGTGACATGTGTGGAATCTCGGCCGTTATTTTTCAAACCCGACGTCGAGGTTGCGTGAGAGGGTGCCGGACCACCCAAAGAAAACGCTAAAGCAAAAAGCTCGGTGGCCGTCAGGTATCGCATCCCTCGCAGACATTGCAGTTGCACCTGAACCTGATCCTGTTGTGTTTTTGGTTTTTTTGTGCTTGTGTGTAAACGAGACTAAAAAATTTACACACAGCTTAATTCGCCTGGTCTCCAAACCTCTTTTGTTTTCCTTGCCGTCACCTGTATTCTCCCCCTTCTCTGTCTTCCCTCCTGTCATCTCACCTCACTTTACCCCCTTGCTCCCTTCTATTATGAAACTCCCTCCTTTCCCTTTCTCTGCTCTCCTGCTCTTCTCTCAGGGGCTACTTGGTCGCTGCACCCTCTGTGTTTCGAGCGGGCGTTGAGGAGAGCGTGAGTGTAACCATCTTCAACGCGAAAGCAGAAACACGCGTCCAGGTGCAGCTGTCGGTGAAGGGGCAGGCGGTTGCCCACAGCCATGGCTCAGTGCTCGGTGAGAACAAATTCTTTAAGCTAAAGTTACATTGGCACGGTGCGTTACTTTTGAAAAGGAAGCATGCACCAACAAGTTTAGCTAAGAGATGCCCCCTTTATATCAGTCTTTTCAAAGGATGTTGAGATCGCACAGGCATGCAAAACATACACATAGATTAAGGAACACACACACATATGCAGTATGAGCCTGAGTTAGCTCTGCCACAACCAGCGGCTCTGGACGAGCTTTGGCTTTTATATACATTATCTGTGACTGCAGGCATCAGTTCAGTTCAACTTATCTGCCACTCAGTGTATACATTGTGTGATTTGTTTGACAGCACCATGAATAGTTGTGCTCACTCTGCTTAGAGGAGACAGGTTGCAGCTGGATTTCCAGCTAACCCAGCGTGAACAGCCACTAAACTCACTTAACCATAGCGCTCACACTTGGTTAGTTTGGTTTATTAAGATCCCCCTTAGCTGCAGCAGCGCAGCAGCTGGTCTACCTGGGGTCACAGATCCTTACACTTTGACAGTGCACTATAACGGCACGCACGTATATGATGCGTAACATAACAAAAACAAACCACACTCGCAAACAACAAAACAGCTCCTAACGTCATAAATGTCCTCCCATATCAGGGTAAGCATTGATGACATAACGTTTAGATAACATTTAAGTTATTACATTGTAATAAATTCCATTCTTTACTAGGCCGATATAAAACTGTCCTCTTGATTGAATTGGTTCTTGTTATGGGTGATAAAGACTTTCCTTGCCTGCCTACACAGAAATATACATTTTTATACAAAATAATACAATAATACTCCTCATAAATGCAAGTGAAGAGTTACAATGTTTGTTCTGTACCCACAATAAAGGGTACACTCTATTTTATACCATTTGCAACTTCTTAACCCGATCCATTGTGCCGTTAGACCACACTACTTGGGAATAATCAAGATGAGACAATCTCAAAGCCTGGATTAACTGTTTGATTTTGGTGTCAAATGTTTTGCACATTCTTTAAACTACAGAAACACCATTCCCCAGTTTAGCAACTATCTTATTAATATGTTCTGTCCAGGATAATTTACTGTCTAAGATTACGCGCAGCAGCTTGGGCGTGATCAGCAAGGACACCATTAATAGAAACCTTTAAAACCAGATTTTCTCTAATAGAGAGGTTGGAACCAAACATAATGCTATTTGTCTTTGACACATTCAAAAATCAATTTATTATTCATTATCCATTTAACTACTAGTTGCACCTCAGAATTAGGTGCAACCAGTAGTTACATCGTGTGTGTGTGTGTGTGTGTGACAGAGCCTTTGGGGGAAAAAAAAATATCTTACTTTAAATCTCACTTTTTCCTCCTTTTAGACAAAGGCACCATCAAACTAAAGGTGAGTCGAACTTTGTGTGCCACTTAGTTTGCTTTCATTCTCTCAGCAGCGGTGACAGCTGCACGGTAGTGCGAGCCCCTTGTCCGCTGTGTGCACATTCCTCCAAGCAACATGCAAATCAACACTAACATTATTTGTAATGCAACATCTGTCTCTGCTCATTCATTGGGAATAAGGTAACAGCCTCAATATAATATGCAACAGCTGTTGACGTGCATGTATGGTCTGCCGCCCCCGAAGGCTGGAATAGATCAATCTAGTATGCACGACTCTTAGAGATTCTTCGCCTCTGTCTCTCTCTCTCTCTCCCCCTTCCCTTCTCATAACCTCTACCCTCGTTCTCGTAAAATACCGTCACGTGAAGCGTACTCTGTTGGAGGCTGGCGTCCTCTCTGCTTTTTTAATCTGTTTTTGTTATTCCGTAGCCTTTGTTCTCTAGAAGATTAAATCGAATAAATCATGGCCAACAATTTGAATGCGTGGGACACCACAACAGCCTTGAGTAAACACTTCAATCCTAATTTATGTTTTCAATCCCTGCTGACTTGGCTTTTGTATGTGTTTATGGATGTGTGCATACGCCACCAGGTTCCCTCGGGGCTAAGAGGCCAGGCCCATCTGAAGGTCTGGGGGAACCGTCACCTCACGGAAGGAGGTTACATTTTCCACAACTACACCACCATCACCGTGGAGAGCAAGGGCACAGCTGTCTTCATCCAGACTGACAAGCCCGTCTACAAACCCAAACATAAAGGTTCCCTCATAGTGCACCTGGTAGTTAATCAGTTAATCACAGAGTAATGCTGAGACTCAGTTAGTGATCCTGATGGCATAGTTTAAAATTTCAGCTCATCAAATGAATTCAGACAGCTGAGATTTCCTTTTAGAAGTGCTAGATATTCACGTGCATGTATATTTTTATGATTAAAAACACGAAAGCCTTCTTTTGACAATATTGCATTTCTCTCACTCTCTTTTTTTTTTTTTTTGCCTTTAGTTCTCATCAATGTTTACACAGTTGACCCTGACATGAGGCCAGTAAATGAGAAGGTGATTCTGAATTTATGTCATATTGAAGCCATTATTTGTGCATCTTTGAGTAGATTCACGCTACACAATAAACCCGTTGAATGATAATCTTTAATAAAAAAAAAACGAGTAGGGTTATTGGTGAAACCTTTTTAATATAAATATTTTATTACTCAAAATTTAAAAAAAAATCCAATGTCCACACCTGAGTTTTTTTTCAACAATAGAGTTGATACATTCACTTTGATTTATGCCATAGTGTTTACTATGAGCATACTTTTCCACCTTTTAATTGGTGGAGTTAAGAGGAGAAACTTAGTTTGCACTGAGTGCAGGGAAATGTACAGTTGCCTGTTTACTGAAGCCAAGGTAGACTCATTTCTCTTGGAATGTTAGCAATGGCTCCAAATATACTGTGCAACTCTGCAGACAGACGGCTTATTGATGTTTGCAGCTATAAAGGTCCATTGCAGGTAAAAGGCAGTGCTTAATTTCACAAACAGAAATAGTTGAATTAGGAGTGAATGAAATGAAGCATAGAGATGAAGCATACGATGTATATTTAATCAACTTTATATCAACTTTTTCTTGTCTTTCTCTTTTTTCTTCTGCAGATTGAGGCATATATTTTGGTGAGTGCAGTCTGGCAGGACCACCCAGGGTTGGCAGAGCTACGTCCGGGATGGGACAGTGGCAATTTTAGTTCCCAGCCTGCTTGGAGATTACAGAGCAGAAGTCAGGGCAGCTCACCTAGATAACAGGGTGCTCTTTGGACCAGTACAAGGATAAACAACATGAAAGGAAGCTCTTCTCTTCTCTTCTCTTCTCTTCTCTTCTCTTCTCTTCTCTTCTCTTCTCTTCTCTTCTCTTCTCTTCTCTTCTCCTCTCTTCTCTTCGTCTTTATCAGTCCACCCACAACACACTGTAATCCCTGTATTTGCAAACCTTACTCACACTGGATCTTCCCTCATCTTTACAGATCTTAAGAAATATTTAGGTAAAATACCAAGCTAAAACTTCATGGGAAGCTAACAGCAGCTTGTACAAGAGTTATCGATAGCAACAAGCACACAGATGCTTTTTTTGCTCACTTGTAGCCTACAGTATGTTATTTTAAGGATTTTGGCAGTGATCAGTAGCCAGATATCTGGGTCAAGTTCAGTAAGAAAACTGTGATAGCCATCACAGTGATAATAAAACTGTATATGACCTTGCCATTGTGTGATAACAACATTCAGTGACCAACAAAAATTGCATTACATTTTTTTTTCTGTGAAAATAATTAGTCATAACGCTGGTTTGGGACCTCCTATTTTGATCTTTCAGGATCCAAGAGGATCCAGGATGGTGCAGTGGAAAAGGCTTAATTCTGTCTGCTGTGGTGAGCCACGTCATTTGCAGTATTTTTGAGTCATCTTTGTGTAAGCAGAACATTTACATTTCATTGCTGTGTTCCTCTGGGTGACCAACGTAAAACAATACTTTTCTGGGCTCATAATTAGTAAGAAGGGTGATAAATAATTGGTACAATTTGGGTAATCACTACCAAGCTCCCGGGAAGGAAATGTGTTAACTAGATTTTTGTCTCCTGTAGGGGTGGTGAACATGAGCTTTCCCCTGTCTGACCAGCCCGTGTTGGGAGATTGGTTTGTCTTTGTGGAGGTGCAGGGCCACACCTATAACAAGTCATTTGAAGTGCAAAAATATGGTGAGGACCTATATAGATCGGCAGATAGAGTTTATTGCGCAGTTGTTATTGAGCCATTCTTTATGCACATTTTAGGCTTTTTTAATTGCTGTGTTTCTATTTCTGGTTTTGTTGAAAAATATTTTTAGTGTTTCAATCTTTACTGATTTACTCCTATTAAATAAATGAGTGTAGTTGTCAAATAATATATTATAAACCAGCAGCATGACACAAATCTGTTAATGTCTAAGACGTAAAACAGGAAGAAGTGCAACAAAAAAATATTCTGTCGCCTCTCTTTCAGTGGTGCCCAAATTTGAGTTGGTGATTGATCCACCACGCTACATCCGTGATCTTAACTTATGTGAGCAGGCCACTGTCAGGGCCAGGTAAGTCACAAAATATTCAGCACTGTAAGAAAGTGGAACAAGTCTTTAACCAGGACTTATGTTTTTTTTTTCTGTATACAATAATCAGCCGCAACATAAAAAAACCACTGACAGGTGAAGTCGTAATCTCATTCCAGTGCAGTGCTCTTCTGGGAAACCTGGGTACTTGCGTGTGGACTTTGACACATGCCGCCTGCTAAACGTTGTTGCAAAATAGCACATCTCCCCATGGCAGTGGCCTCCTCCTTCAGGACTATGTGCTTTGCCACATTATCAAAAACTGCTCAGGATCAGCTTGAGGAATACTTTATAGAGCCTCAAGGGTTGACCTGACTTCCAAACTTCCCAAATCATAATACGATAGAGCATCCAAGGGACGTGCCAGAACAAGCCTGATCCGCAGAGTGCACAGCGTGCAACCCACAGCATCTGCTTCAAGTGTCCTGCGGCAATACATCACAACACCCCCAGAGGTCTTATTTCCATGCCCCACGAGTCAGAGCAGTTTTGTAAGGGGACTTACTCAGTGGCAGGCAGGTGGTTTTATTGTTGTGGCTCCTCAGTGTTAATATGGAGTTATAACAGGTATATAATGTTTTTTTCGTTGTTGTAATATTTACAATAAAAAAAGAATACCATGCTGCCTTGGCATGTTGGCATGGTGGTTAGCAGTGTTGCCTCACAGCAAGAAGGTCCTGGGTATGACTCCACCATCTGGCCAGGGCCGGAATTGGATAAGGGGAAGAAAATGGATGGATGGATGGATGGATGAAAAAAAAAATACATCATCTTACACTCTGACATGTCACTCCTATGTAGGTATACCTTTGGGAAACCAGTAGCTGGGAAGTTGACAGTAAATATGACAGTGAATGGAGTCGGGTACTACCGCCATGAGACGGGCCATCCTGTAATAAAAACTATGGAGGTTAGTTTTTTTCAATCTCTATTCAACATGTATCTCTATGATTCTTATTACACTATTAGAGACTTCCAAGCTGATATGGAAACAAGATTGATTGATTATTGTTTTGTCTTCATTGTTATTCAGAGTTCCTTCAAAGTGCTACTGTTTTATGCATACACTGTAAATCATTGTTATTATCCAAGAGGTTAAGCTCCAAACCCTGGCACCAGAATTATACACATCCAGCTATACCTGATTACATCTCTTCTGTTGTCAGATCAAAGGCTCTGCAAATTTCAGCCTGTGCGTCAAGGACATGATGCCCTTGGATGTGGCTGATCACTTCAGAGGGACTGTTAGCATTTGGGCTTCTGTGTCCAGCATAGATGGAAGCAGGCAAACCACATTTGATGATTCCACACCAGTACATAAACAGCTTATTGACATCAAGTACTCCAAGGAGACACGCAAACAGTTCAAGCCTGGTCTGCCTTACAAAGGGAAGGTGAGAGTGCAAAAATAAGTTATTTGCACTGTGTGTGTGTGTGTGGGGGGGGGGGGGGGGGTCCTGAAGAGAAATGATGAGCTTTAATCTTCATCTCGCTGGCATTTGCTTTGAGAAGAGCTTGTCACTTTTTCTGTGTAACTTCTGTAACTTTTGCTTTTGTTTTCTGTGTAACTCTTTATTTGTTGTGCTTTTTAAATAAAGCGCGACTTTGACTTGGATCAGTTGACTGCTAAAGATAAATTAGGGCTGTATGCATCCATTTTCATTAGCGATTCACTTGTGGCAAAAAGAATGAGTCACACTTGCTCGTTTTGCCTCTACTCTGCAGATCGAGGTCACCTATCCTGACGGGAGCCCAGCTGATGGGGTAAGGGTACGTGTTAAGGCAGAGCTGACCCCGAAGGACAACGTCTATACCAGTGAACTGATCTCCAAGGACGGTCAGGCCACCTTTGAGATCCCTTCCATCCCTACTGCTGCTCAGTATGTCTGGCTTGAGGTCAGAACTTCCTGTTGTCGTGCAATGTAAACAGACTGATGCAAGGAGTAATTTGAAGCTAAAACTTGTGTTTTCTTCACAAAGACCAAGGTGATATCCATTGAGGGCAAGACAGTCGGAGACCAGTACTTGCCCAGCTACCTTTCCATCAGCAGTTGGTACTCTCCTAGCAGGTGTCACATCCAGATCCAAAGCCCCAACCCCCCGCTCAAGGTAGGTTTCACATTTTTCTTTGGTCCAAGTTTGTAACAATGTAATTTAAACATGTTTTAAAACATCACAGTGTGACCATGAAAGCATATTCGAATCTATCTGCATGTATAGGTTGGACAAGAGGCAGAAGTGGCTCTCAAATCCACTTGTCCCTGTAACTTCACCCTGCACTATGAGGTAGCATCCAGGGGGAACATTGTCCTATCAGGCCAACAAGCAGCCAACCTGACAGCATCCCACAGAGGAAAAAGGGCTGCAGTCACCTTTGACAAGAACATTCACAGCACCCACCCGCCACCTTCTGCTTCTGGTAGTCATTTCTTGTTATTACAACTCTAACTTCACTGTTGTCCAGGTAATTTTAAGAGATAAAATTGCACAGAAAAATCTTTTTTTTTTGTTGTTTTTTGCTTTCATAGTTGTAGTGCTTAGGAAATCAGTGTCCAAGTATCCTCATCATAGTGGTCTTTGACATCAGAATACCGCATAGTATTGGTGAAAACATTGTCACCCCAGTCTTCTTCCTTTTGCCATCACTCTGCCAGATGTTGCAGGCTCTTCCTCCCAGACTGAGATGGACAGCTGCGTGTCCTACCTACGTTTTCCTGTTAGTCACAGCATGGCGCCGTTCAGCCGTCTGCTGGTCTACTATGTGAGGGAAAACGGTGAGGGTGTCACAGACAGTCTGCAAATTCCTGTCGAGCCCGAGTTTGAGAATCAGGTTTGGAAACAGAATTACTGTCATTGTATCATAACTCAGTTTATCCAGAGAAAAGAACTGCAGTTAGTACTGTTGTGTATGTTTGTTACCAAATCATCAATGTTTTTGGATATGCAACATTAAAAAATAACTATTTATTAAAACCCGGAGTAAAGGGTGCACTCTCTGTATACATTTTGGAGCTGAGCCTAAGTATCCATGCATCAACCATTACACCACAGTGTAATGTCTGTAAACAAACAGCTGTGTTGGCTTGGGAGAGATCCTCAGTTCCTGCCTGCATTAGGTGGAGTTAACTCCCTGAAGTATTTACAGCTCTCTGGTATGCCCTTACAACACTAAGTGTGTGTGTTGTGCGAATGAGCGCTGGAGGAGGGGGTTGTGAGGGCAGGATGAGACAGCGGCCACGCAGGCCGCAGGCAGATAGGTGGGGTCATGACAGGAGAGGATGACAGCTCACAGAATGGTGAAAGGAGGGCAGCAGAACTGATTAACGGCGTTAATTTGTGACTTTGTGCTGGCGAAAAATTGTTTTTATGTGTGAAAGTTTGTGGCTCACTCTTGCCATCCCTCCCTCTTTCAAAGGCTGTCCTTTTCCACTCTCAGTCATGTTGTTTTTGACTGTAGCTTCCCAAAGTTTCCTGCTCAAAAGTGCTGGACTGACATTTTTCCAAATGCCACTGAGGATCTGTCAGACAACACTGCCAACTAGTGCTGAAATGATTTAGTCTTTTAACTGATAGTTTGATCAACAGAAGATTTTGATCTTTAGATAGTTGATCTCTGATTTTTCTCTTTTATGAGGCAAAAATTCAGTCTTCTGGTTCAAGTTTTATGTTTGAACTGTTTTTAAGACAAACTGAACAATTCGAAGACATCTCTGTAAACTTTTGCAGTGAATATATAAACGTTTCGTAAAAAATGGTGTCAGAAACCAGAAACAAACATCTTATGTTCAGTCTTACAATTTCACAGTTTTGTGGAGCGAAAAAAAGCGTTAATGTACTTTTGTACATTAACACTTTATGAGAACTCATGTATTGTGTTTTGGATTGCAGGTATCTATTTCTATGTCGACCAATGAATCCATGCCGGGGGACCCAGTGACCGTGCGTGTGCGCGGTGAGAGGGGCTCCTGTGTTTGTGTGGCCGCTGTTGATAAGAGTCTTTACCTGTTAAAGCCTGACTTTCAGCTGAGTCTCGACAAGGTTGGTCTGTCACTTCAAATATAGTATAGTTAATATAGAATATAGAGCTAGAGAGTTGATTTAAATTACTTGACTTACAATTAGATCATTCGTTTTTAAGATGTTACCTCAATCAATTTTATGTAATGTAAGCTGTATTTGTTTGAATGACTGTACTTATAATTTTCCACCATGCAGGTCTATAAAGAGCTGGCAGAGTTTGACGTTTCAGATGCCTTCAGTATTCCTAAAGATGACGGACACTTCTGGTGGCCTGGGCTGACATCGAAAAGACGGAGGCGGTCCTCTGTGTTCCCATGGCACTGGGACATCACTAAGGATGCACGCTTTGCTTTTACAGTGAGAACATGCACTCAGTTAAAGAGCTTAAAAAAAAAATAATAGTCCTAGTGTGTGCAGATGTTTATTTTTACGTATGCTTAATACAGGAAACAGGACTGGTTGTGATGACAGATATGGTGAGTTTAAACCATCGGCAGAGTGGCGGCATGTACACGGATGAAGCTGTTCCTGCCTTTCAACCGCACACCTCCACCTTAGTGGCTGCTGTGCCCTCCCGCCCCACGAACAGGTACAATATCTGCTATAGAGGTGTCCAAGGCTGAGCTCATATCTAGAAATTTATGGATTGTGTTGGTCCAACTAAATTTTCTTCAATGACATGAAAGTTTTTTTTTAAAGTATAACTGTAAATGATAGAAAACCAGCCTGTCAAATACCATAGTCTGTGGGTATTGTCTAGCAAAGCTGAACTGTGAGCAAACTGGGTGGGGTATCATGTCGTGGTCGGGGATATTCAGTTGTTGTGCACATATTGGCTGTTTAACTGATGAAAACAGATGACCTTTCTCTGTTTGGAAATTCTCTAAAACCATTAAATTTGTGTACTTTTATGTATTACTCCACCCTCTTTAATGTCAGAGGGTAAAAAGTGGGTTATTATTGTTGAAGAAGATTAACTGTAATCCTTCGCCGGACCACACACTGTAATATGGGCATGTACTTTACCGAAAACAAGGAATCTGAAAGCAAACCCATAACAGAACAATAATTACATCAAGATCATTGTTGTTTTTTTTTTTCATATGTTAGGCCTACGTTCCTCAGTTTTACAAATACTTCTCATTTTATTGCTGAACTTTAAACACATGATGTGACTTATCATTGTGGAATTTTAAATAGTATATTTTTCCATTATGTTGTTATTTTATTAGCTAAAGCTTTTTCACTCATGTCTTCTTGTGTTTTGGCTGTAGAGTAGAGAGGCGGAGGCGTACATTTTTCCCAGAGACTTGGGTGTGGCACTGCCTCAACGTCAGGTATTTTAAATCTTTAAATAATATTTGTCTTGTGTGAGCGTGTGTGCGTGTCTGTGTTACTTGCCTCTGGCTAGATATATCAGGTGTAACAGATTGTCTATCCTTTTATGTGATTTAGTGCTTCAGGGAATAGACAAAATGGAAAGGAGAGAAGCAAATGTGGAAAAAAGAAAAACTGGAAGCATGAAAGAGATACAGGAGGAAAAGGAGGGAAATATTTACAGTGTGAAAAAGGAGGAACAAAACGGTAATAAGAAATATGTGAAAACTAGAATATAGGTAAGCAGAAGAAGAAAGGTGAGAGTAAAGTTGGAAGAAAAATGGGAGAGTAAGGGTAAGAAGAGAGTACTGGAAAGGAAAACGTGAACATGACAGACTGTTGGAAGAAATTTGGGAGAGGAAAGGTGCGAGGGAATGCTGTATGTGAGAACCTCGAGCTTCCATCATGCAGCAGCATCCACCATTTCTCCCACTGGGTGTGAAATGCCTCATTCAATCTTGGAACAGGCTGTTACTTTCTCAAGAGCTCCTTCCATTCATTTTTAGCCAATATAAATGAATTGCCCATAGATTTCCATATGCTTGATTCCCTTGGATGGGACTTCAGCTCTCACTAATTTCCTGTGAAGTGTAGAGCTCTGATTTTTCCTTAAAAGTATATTAAAATGGATTTTGGACAGCTTTGATCAAAAGGAAGGGTGTACATGCAGTTTTTGAAGTTTATTGTGCCCTGTTACAGTTTGCCAAGACCAACATTCGGTATGCGCTGCCAATAATGACTTCAGCTCATTTCTTTCAAAGAAACAGATTGGGTCAACACCTGACCGTCCCTTACACCCGTCCATTTCAGAGTGTTCGCTGTGGTTATATTGGTGCAGATGCTGGTGTTGACACAGGTGTTAACATTAAAGTAATCTTCAGTCTTTGATCAAGCTCTTGCTTGTGGTCGATGCATTTTAATTGCCTGTATTAAAAGAAAATATGCTAGAATTATTATCCCGCTGTTGTATCTCACTGTAACAGCTCTGAAAGTGGGGAAGCTGTACTGCACCTGGATGTGCCAGATTCAATCACCACGTGGGTCGCAGAAGTTGTTGCCCTGTCGGAACAGAAAGGGCTGGCTTTAGGAAAGAGGGCAGAGCTTCGCACCTTCAAGCGCTTCTTTGTGGACTTTACGCTGCCCTACAGCTTAATCAGAGGGGAGCAGACCAAAGTTCCTCTCACTGTCTACAACTACCTGCCTACCTGCTCTGAGGTAAGAGGATTTCTTAAGGTGGCAGAGGGCAATAAGCCTTCACGTATAAACTTTACATCATATTCCTGAAGTCGGGACATGTCTCATCTGTGCTTTTTTTTAATAGTTTTGTCCACTAACCACCTATTGTGTTCAATCCATTTGCTTCAAAATAAAATGAAAATCAGTGTTAAAGATGTTATGGTTATGATGTGATATGAAAACTCTTTTGTGCATCAGCTATTTAAAATGACCCCCCTTAAAAGGTAACATATTCTTCATCTACATGACTTCATCTACACCAACTAAGACTCTATCAGGAGATCATCAAATTAGGCACCACACTGAAGTAACTTTCACAAAAACTGATTTAGCTGACAGTGCAGCCTAATTTTCTTCTCCACTGTAAATAAATTCAGCAGGTCATCCTTGTTCATGAGGTTCTTATTGTGGCATCAGAATAGCTGGTTGGTTCATACGTTTGTAATGAATGAGATATATCAGTGATCATACCCTATATTTTATTAAATCACTGTCAAGTAAAGAAAAGCAATCTGCAGTACAGCGCACAGAAAAATTAGCTGTCATAAGATGAAGACGGGTTAAAGTCACAATAGGCAAATGTATCAGTAATCTTAATTTCATAGTTAAATGACACGAGTAAAAGACGTGGGCACACAGTAAAGGTAAAGCTTTGCTACATACAACACTCACTATAATCAGACCCTACACTGTAAAAAGAAAATCTCGTCAAATCACAAAAATATTCCGGCAACTGGGGCAACCCCCCCCCCCTTTTTTTTTTTTAAAAAAAGGGAAATTTTCTATTTCATGAAATCATGGAAATATTCCAGCTGTCCTTCTCCCGCTCCAATCTCCCCTCACTCGTGAATAAGACCCTTTTGTCAAGTGTAAATTCCTCCACTTGAGTAGAGTAGAGCTGCTACTCATCCACATTGAAAGGAGCCAGTTGAGGTGGTTCGGGCATCTGACTAGGATGCCTCCTGGGCGCCTCC
Organism: Cichlasoma orientale; assembly: GCA_034780415.1. NCBI lineage: Eukaryota > Metazoa > Chordata > Actinopteri > Cichliformes > Cichlidae > Cichlasoma > Cichlasoma orientale. Next base: position 763,106 of record JAVDPK010001650.1, read on the forward strand.
TGGGTGAGATGCTACAGGGAGGAGGACCCGAGGCAGACCCAAGACACGCTGGAGATATTATATCTTTCGGCTGGCCGAGCCCGAACATGTGGCCCTGTGAAAGCTTTCACAGAGCCACAGAGACCATTTTGGAATGGGATCAGACTAGACAGCGCACCTATGAGTTCTCACACCACAGTAAGACCCCTTGGAATACCTTCTTCCAGCGTGCTCTTTATGCAGTGCTTGTGGTTCAGACCAGACCCATCTTGAAACCCGTTCGGACCTCTATTTTGTTCCAAAAAAAGGGAAATTGAAAACATTAGATCACAGAGACATACAGAAAACATAGAGCAACTTCCAGGTAGCAAATATTAAAATGTAAGATGGGCTTTATAAATGATCAGCCAAAACACCGCAAATGACTGTGTCCTTTTTTTTCTCTTTATTTCTGCATGCGGCAGAGCTGGTTTGATGCTATAAGCAAATACAGAACAAATATTTTCAAGTAATATAACTGCTTAAGTAGGCCCAGGAGTCCAGACGGATTAGAAATTCCAAAGTATAGGTTTTGTAATGTGACGTTAAAGAGATTAGCCTAGAAGTATGTTTCAGCACTTGCTTCCAAGAGCCCTCCAAGTTCTGTCCTGGCCTTAAATGGGTCCATCCTGCACTCCATACAGATGACATCATGATGTTTGCAGATGAGCCTGTTAAATGGCCTGTGCGTGTGTTGCCCTGATGTCATGTTAGGTGAATATGCAAACCAGAATAGCCCATCCTTTGATGTCCACCCCAGCAACATGTGATTCCTATATTTTCTGCTCAGTTATTTATGACTTGTGGCATGCGGATAAAGAACAGTTAAAAGATCCTTCTGCATTACTGAGCCCTGTGAAAATTGGACGATGAGTGGAACTTAATCCTTCAGGGAGTTTGAGAAGCATGAGTCAGTCAGCATGGAAAATTCGCAGTGTGATTTAAAAAATTCTCCCTTGCTTTCAAAGCTTTGATGAAGCACGCTATATGAGGGAGGGGCGTGCCTAACAGATATGATATCATTGTAAGCTGTCAGAGGAGATCAGTTTTCTCTGATCTGTCTCTTCCTCTCCTCTCCCTTCACAGGTTCATGTAAAAGTGTCAGTTCCAAAGGGGATCAAGTTTGTTGGCCATCCTGGAAAGCATCACCTTACCAGAAAGAAGTGTGTTGCCCCTGGAGAGGCTGCTCCTACAAATATTGTCTTGTCGTTCACTGAACTGGGATCAGTTAACATCACAGGTACCCACAGAGCTCAGTCCAAATGGTCAAAACTCATGAATTATCTAGTCAGCTATAAATTATTTTATTTTGAAGTACTGCATTGATAAAATTGTTTTTTGAAACCATAAATATTTTGTTGAGTTATATTTGAGTCATGGGGCAGAGTCAGATTAACTCATAAGGCAATTTTTTTACTTCTTGCAACTGTGGAGACGCATCTCTGCAGCAATTTATGCTCACTGTTGATTAGTGTGTAATTAATACCTTACAGTGCCACAGATCTGGTCACATGTTTAGAAAAGAAGGAAACAAAAAGACTGACTCAAGGGTTTGATGCTAATGTAAACAATATAAGATTTGTGCTGACTCATGGAACTATTTGCATTTTTTTTTTTTAGAAGTGTGGCACTTAAAAACCAATAGCAAGCTTTCATCAGGACTTTCGTCCACTCAGTGTGATTCCACACAAAAAGGCAAGCCTATGACTGAGGAAAGCTTAGCTGGCCAAGGAGCCATGTGTGTGATCTGGTCACCCACCCAGGTTACAAATAGTCCCCTCTGGAGCGCATGTGAAAACAAAGCAGGCCAGCAGTGGGGGAAGTAAGCAGAGCTGCGCTGTGGCACTCAGTGGCATGTTGATGAGTTTGCAGGTCACTGGCGGTCAATGGGCCCCCCATGGCCCCACTCCTAGTCCACTAGCCCCTTGTGTTTCCTTCTCACTACACACACACAAAGAGACACAATTGGCACAGGGCCACATGTTCAATGGGCTCCCCAGTACATGAAATGGGAGTCCTTTTACAGATATGCTTGTCCTGTCTAATGTATTTTGATGTCTGGAAAATCCTGCAAAACACATTTATTTGACTGCTGATCATCTCACAACTAATTAGGGTAATTACAAAAAAAATATCCCAAACAGACTGAGCCTTACGGAAGTAAAGATGTGGACACTACGCCACATTGTCCTGGTTAAAGAGGAGAACAACTGGCAGTCCATCCAAGCACAATTTAAAAGCCACTATCCATTATGGTATGGGAGTTCATCAGTGCGCATGGCACTGTAACATGGACATCTGAAAAGGAACCAACAGTGCTTAATGATAAATTTTGGAGCATCATGCGCTGTCATCAAAACAAAAGCTTCAGGAAGGGCATTTTCTGAGTGAAAGCTGATTTTGTTCTGTACTGCCTTCATAGCGCGTGCCATTGCCTATAGTGAACCGAGCTGCTGTTCAGATGGTTTCCCAGCAGGCAAAATAAGTAATGATGTGGATGAAAGAAGGATCCCAACTGGCTTGGACTATGTCCGTAGGACTGTCCTGGTTGAGGTAAGAAAGCTGAAGTTTGTTGTTATCACTTAATGGGGAAGAACCTATTTCTATAATTGTTTGTTTTTGACATTACATGTGAGTTCTGCTGTGCTGTTTTTCTGTCTTGTTTTCTCTTGCTGTCACCCTGTTTGCAGCCAGAAGGCCTGCCCAGAGATTATACCTACAGTGTTTTCTTCTGTCCCAATGGTCAGTCTAAACAATTTTTAATTGACATACGCATAATGATAAGATACAATATTCATGCCATTCATTAAACTTTTACAAAATTTATTTTGTATTTCAATTCTCAGAGAGGATCCATATTTCTACCCCCAACAAATATGAATATCAGTATGTGAAAAAGCCAGCCAGGATGAACCAGTTCCAGGTGGCAGTAAAGACACACAACGATGCCCATTTTGCCCTCTCTGCCAGTCCCCACGACAGCGCAGAGATGCTAGAGATTGTAATTGGGGGCAGGCAGAACACTCGTTCCTGGATTTCCTTGGGCAAAATGGGTGAGCCCCTTGTCGGTGTCCCGACACCAGGTATCCTGTCCTGGGATGAGTTTCGCAGTTTTTGGATCAGCTGGAAGGGAGGCGTGGTACAGGTAAGAAGATATAAGATAGAATTATAGATATAACACTTTCAAAAATACAGCATATTTGCTTTCAGGTTGCATTTGGATGCTCTGACACAAAAAGAAGTTGGGGAGGGGGGGGGGGCTCTGAGCAGGCCATGGGGTCTGTGTGTTAGGAGAGCTGGCGCCACTTTTACTGGTGTGCCTTTGGATGAACTCACACTTAACAAGACCGATGTCACTGAGGGCACTCGATGATCCATGGCCAAGGACTTGCATGGCAGTCAGTGGCTGGCACACCACTTCCAGGCTCCAGCCCCAGCATTAATTAGCCTCGGATCAGTCGCCAAAGGCAGCAATTAAAAGGCCGCATATTGCATCCCAAAGTAATTTATTTTCTTCAGGACCGATAGCGTTGGGAAATGGATAAGTTTTGGGACTCTGCCTTTCATGGTCTTACGGTGTAATGTGATTACAAAGTTAAACTGTTACACCAGAGAGCAAGTGTGCTCTGCATGGGTCCGTTTGAATGTTTGTTTTTGGGATTGTGTGTGGGAGGTGCATGAATCACAATGGCATCACCAGCGGCTGACAGAAGGACCAGCTGTAACGGAACTGTACCAGTAGATTCACTACTTTTCTCAGACCCTCTCGAATAAACATTAAGTCGTTCACATGTTCATATGGTGTTTTCATATATGCTACGAGATGAGTCAAAGCTATGGATGGCCAAGCATTTTCACTTTGTAATTCATAGATAACCATGACAATCTCCAAAACATAGGTTCACACAGTCAGGGTGTCTATGAAGTTGACCTCAAGTCGTTGCACTACTTTAAGTGTGATTAAAGGTTTTCTGCTTTGACCTGCATGAGAGGTTGACAGTAAACTGAAGTAGCACTGGGTTAACGTAGCTATATCAGACTTGCATGCTGTGTGCTGTAGTGGAGCTATGTAGGCACTTCTGTGCAGGCATGCTATTGCTGGTGAGAGACAGGTTTCTTTCCTACTTCCAGTATCTATTAAAAAAAATTCCCTTATGCTTTGGCTCAGCAGGGGGTTAACTTTGACCAGGAGAGAACCAGGCTTGGAACACACTAATGAAAACTCTGGTTTTGTTTAGTTTGAACTGTTACCATCAATGCATTGTCCACTGTGCTCCAAACAATGTGGATTTTTGCGGATTTGTGACCTTTTCATCTCCCAATCCTCTGGATCGATGCTGTGTCTTTATATAGCAAGGAAACGTATGAGTGAGTAGGGATGGTGTGCAGCCAAACAGTGAAGGGGTGAGGAGGGAAGTGACTTTTTGGAGCATAAATCTATTAACAGATCATCTATCACAGGAGTGTCAAACTCAATCACAGGACGGGCCAAAATTGAAAACACAGTCTAAGTCGTGGGCTGAACAGGATTAAAATTTATTGAACAGTCTAAAAGTGAAAATATTTTAATCAGCAATATGAATTTGAATGGCCAGAAAACAGCAATGTTTTCCTTAACACATTAAAATATAAAAATATATTTTTCTTCAAAAATAACATCAGGGGAAATGAAAATATTTCAAGCTGATGAAAATTTGCAATTTTTTTCAGGTAAAAAATTTGAATGTGAATTTCTGAGCTTCACAGTTGGAAAAAAAAAATGCTGTGTAAACTGTGCAGCGTGTCCAGTTTATCAGCAAAAAGCGCAGCTACAAACACAGCAGTAGAGACCTGGTCTGATTTTTTTTTTTTTTTTTTAGCAACATGGAAAGTGGCATAAATTCTCTTTCACTGCGTCATACATGTGGGTAATCACGCGGTCCCGTCTCATAAGCTGCAGGTTTAACACATTAAGATGCTTCATTATGTTTCAGAGAAAGGCCGACTCACACAGCCACCTTTCATCCCGGAGCCCTGCTCAGACTTTTCCTTTATTTTCTATGAACTAACAAATTTCCTCAGGCAGCTCATCGCACCTGTGTGATAAGGCACGTCATCAAATTCAGAAGCTATTTCCTCCCGAAAAGCCCGAAACTGCCGGTGATTTAAACCTTTATCTCTTATAAAGTTCACTGTCTGTGTTACGGTGCTTATGACGCGTTTTGTCTTCGGGACTTTGCTGCGCAGCGTTTCCTGGTGTGTGACGCAGTGATGCACTGTCAGCTCACCTGTGCAGGTCTCCCTCTGCATCTTCTCTCGCATCCGTCCCACTAATCCACACGGTTTTACCTCCAACGTTAGCAATCAGGTCCTCTGCCTCTCACCTTTTTGGAAAATACCCATTTTTCACTTTTTTTGGGGGGGGGGGTCAGGCTAGCTTAGATGTCACTGTAAAAAGTGCTGACCGATGTTTTTATCCGCTGATCACTGATCAATGTGTCATTAGCAACGAGGGAAAATGGGTTAGTGCACAGGTCTTGACCTGCATGACACCTGTTGCAGTGCATTGTGGGATTTGTAGTATAAGTGGTGGGAGCACTATTTCCCCGCAGGCTATTAATAATAGCCATATGAAATTATCTCGCTGGCCATATATAATTATATCATGGGCCGGATGTGGCCCGCGGGCCTTGAGTTTGGCACGGAATCTATCAGCTATCATAGGTCTAATCAATGCAAGGAAATTGTTGGTATCATATATTACGGGACATAAATAACAAAATGTTTCAATGCAATACACTTGAAATGCAATGGGCTGCATATTTGGCTTTAGTCTGTCTGCATTATTCCTTCCAGGTGGGCCATGGCTTACATCCATCCAATGAATCAGTCATCCTCCAATGGGCAGGCCAATTCCCAGGACAGGTTTGACAGTTTTATGAAAACTATGCACCAACTGCAGGAAATATCTTTACATATAATTTTTGACAAATATTTTGTCATTTTCTTTCCAATCCAGGTGCGACACATAGGCTTTTCTACGGGCTGGGGCTCAGCTGGGGAGTTCAAGATTTGGAGGAAGGAAGACTCTGATGACAACCACAATGAGGCCTTTACACTGGGAGTCCCACAAAACATGGTGCCAGGCTCAGAAAGGGCTACTGCATTTATGATCGGTAAACTGTTTTGCGATTGGATGCTTATACATTGCATATGCATATTATTATTTCCACCATAATCATAGTCAAGGCTTCATATGAATGGGACTAAAATACAATACATTTTGCAGTGTCTATAAGTGACGTGTGTTTATGTGTGTTTATCTTGCTCCTATATCAGGGGATGTCATGGGGCCAACGTTAAATAACCTAGACAAGCTGTTGAGGCTACCCTTTGGGTGTGGTGAGCAGAACATGATCCACTTTGCCCCCAATGTCTTTGTTTTGAAGTATCTGCAGAAGACCAGGCAGCTTAGCCCTGAGGTTGAAAATGAAGCAACGGACTACTTGCTTCAAGGTAAAGAGCCTGGATCGCAACCTTCTTTTGGTTTCATAACAAGTTGCTTCCTTAGACCAGATGTTCAATATTACTTTGTTCTAATAGGTTAAATATGACCTCCACACTAAGGCTTAAAAAAACTGCACCAACGGTCTCTTTATATTTAGTTTTGCATGTACAAATGTGCTTGAGATGTCAGAATGTTTAAGATAAATTATGTATTAGAAGTTATGTAAACCTGGTAGCACCAGTACAGTAATGCTTAATTTTATAAACTTGACCACTTCTTTTGAACAAACCTCCGAGATGTGGATTGCTTCCAGTACCGTGGAGTCCACCTGTTGCGCTCTGATGAGATAACAAATGACATGTTTATCCAAAGACTGGTGCCCTCCCAAATATCTGCTGAAGTAAACCCAGTTACAGTAGCTACCAGCACTTTAAACACAGGACCCAAGAAAGTTATTCAAGTTCTTCGAGAGTGTGTCATGAATCTCAACAAATCTCCTCTGGCATGAAGGTGCGCAAAGTGGCTTCATGCTCAAATAAGGAATATTTTCTGTTTGTTGTTTTCTAAAAGTTATGCAGTATTATTGGGTTTTCTAGAAATGATGGGAGTGAAGTTGACCTTGAATAAGTTTATTTATGGAACTGTGAATTTTTTGACAGACGCATGTTGGACTGACTGGGACTCAAATCTTTGAATCATAAACTGAAACATAAACATTAGTGATGGTACTCAGTTATCCAGACCCGTCTTTCTGTGCTTTGGCTTTTTTTTTAACTCGCCCTCACAAAGATTCCTTCCTATTAAAGGAAACTTTATTAGATGTCACTAGGCATTTTTTTAGTGTGCCACACAATGGACAGACCATCCTGAAGATATATGTAAAATCTCTAAGCTCAAACAGGCAGGAGGGCGAGAGTTATGTTTGACACTGGGATTGACCTTGGAGCATTATATTATTATACGCCCATATTATGTGATCACATAGTTGCAATGAAAACCACTTGATCGTATATGTAAGAACATCAAAGGCATGTCCAAGCACACTTTCTTGATTCCTTCGATTATTTAGGCGCAGCCCACTACGCACCAAAGAGCTGTGTGAAGAACCAGAAATGAATGCCAAAAGAGCATTTCAGGGATAGAGGAAAACCACAAATGTGATGTTTTTGAAATGTATTTATTTTTTTTGGCGACTTTTATTATAGTACAGTGTTTAGTTTCACTGCGTTGATTCTGGTCTCCTCTGCCTGATCTTCCAAGCTCACACGAGTTAATTAACATGGCAGTGCTTGTCCTGAACATTAAATGCAGTTTACTTTAAATTTTGTGCACATATCTGCAGTGGTGGATTAAAAAAAATACATCCAGCTAGAGTCTTATGGACAAACCTGAAAAAATGTACATTATTTTTGCGCATTCTGAGTCTTCCTAACAGTACTCTCCCACCTCTCCCAAACTTTATTCTTATCCAGGATACCAGAGACAGCTGACCTACAAGCGGCAGGATGGATCTTACAGTGCTTTCGGAGAAAGGGATTCCTCTGGCAGCATGTGGTAAGTAGTTGTAGGTGTTGTTGCTGAAATGTGCACAACACATACCATCTAAGCTATGCTTGGCTGTAGCCATATTCCTCAGCTTTCGGTAGGATATAGGTTGCCAGCCAAAGCAATAACGTTTTTTTTAAATCAAAATCTCCATACTCAAATTAATCTGTTCCTGTTGGTGTGTTTAAAACTCGGCGTTTTTCCCTTCTGAGTGTTTATTTCATGTTTACACTGCCTGGAGGCAGGCAGGCAGACAACCATGTTAATATTTATAAAACAGGAATCAGTTGTCTCAATGGGGAGCTCCACTGAGGCCCACGCAGAATGTACATACCTCTGGTTGATTTATGAACTGAGGTGGGTATTGTGATATTTACTAGAGTTAACACTGAAATAGCAGGTTACATAAATGACAGAGAATCATAAACAAACTGCATAATTGGATCCCTGAGGTAGGCAAAGTTGTCAAGATTTATTTGCAATTAATCAGGGTTCATATCCGTACCACTCAGTGGACCCATGCTGCTTTGGCTCCATAGACAAGCTCTTAATGCCACTATTGGAGACAGTGTTATAAGTTGTCTGGAGCCACATTACCAAAAAGGTTTTTCCTTTTTTTTTTTTTTTTTTTTTTTTTTTTACATGGTCTAGAAAAAAGAAATGTTGCATGTCTCCTTATGACTCACTACCTGGGTGTAATTGGTAATATTAAACCGCTGCTGAAAGCTTGAACTCTTCCCCTGATGACTGTGAGAGGATATGAGGATGTAACCAGCAGCAGTTTGGAGTTTTCCTTGGCACCCAGGGCAACAAGTGTCGGTTGTGGGCACAACACAGATGGTGAACATTCAGTAAAACTGCATCAGACACTTTATGAATCCATCAACAACACGTTTGCATCCAAAACAAGCCCAGCTTTTGCTTTAGACTCCGGGTTCATGAGTAGAGCACTGCTTTTACTGCCTCCTTAAAAGCAGCTGTAATGCAGTGTTAACGTATTCCAGGATGTTAAAACGTATCAGTATGGAAATTGACGGGATTTAATGAAAATACAGAACAGAATGACAAGGGCTGGCAATAATGGCTTGTTGTATAGTGCTAATTAGCTCTGATGCCAAGGCCGTTAACAGTTCACACACTGGGCTGAAAGTTTACTGACTTGATGTTATTCAGAAGGAGAGAAACACTGACAAAGAAAGATATTGTGAGCTATATTTCTGACCCTTGGCTCCTTCTTATGCTGACAAGAATTGAAACTGCCTGCAATATTTTTTAAATACAAAAATACAGATTTAATGGCACACAATGGGTGAGTGTGGGTTTATGTAATTCATAGACTATCTAAAGAAAGAATAAGTAAGTGATGATCTCACCCATTCATTTGCACTGGAGCTGAGTTTAGGCATAGAGCAGGAGTGTCAAACATAAGACACGGGGGCCAGAATCGGCCCAGTAAAGACTTCAATCTGGCCCATTGTATGGCTTTGGAAAACGTGAAGGGTGGCATAAATTTTGAACTTTTAACAGAATTTTCATAAGTTTTACAGCTTTTGTTACTGATAAAGGATTCCCCCATGGCCGTTCATACTACACCAAAGTAATAGGTAAACAATAAAATGACAGACAGGTTGCAGATTTTTCACTATCTACTATAGAAATTTCAGCTTTTACAGTGTGTCCACAGTTTAAAAAACAATTCGATTAGATTAGATTAGATTAAACTTTATTGATCCCTTGGGGAAGGTCCCGTCAGGGAAATTAGGTTCCAGAACACTCATCAAAACAATACAATCAACACATACATGGGGAGACAAGTGATCTGCGGCCTTGCAGCCTCACAGAGAAGCGCTGCTGTAATACAGGCTTTCTGTTTTTATCATGACAGGACAGTGTGGGCAATGAGCAAACACAACTTTTTAACATTTATTTATTACAATATAAGCCCAGAGAGTCATGTTGACAGATTTCTTTCATTTACTACAGCAGCATATCTATATCATGTAGAAAAACTGAGACGTATTGTTGAAATTGGACTTTTTTTTTCTTATATTAAGATATCTCTGGGATTAAAGGTGTAGTTAAACCTCTTTATACTGACAGAAAGGGGAGTTTCACTGGTCCGACCCACGTAAGATCAAAGTGGGCTGTATGCGGCCGGCAATGTAAAATGACTGACATCCCTGACGTAGAGATTAACTTTATGGTCTGCAACATCTCTTCTGGTTAGAGCCAGGAACTTCCAAATATGGGAAGGGGGCTGGAGTAGGTGAGTGACACTTGATCCTGACAGGGGTGCGTAGCTAATGTGGGGGCAAATTGCACTTTACATATTGTACTTGATGCCAAAATTGGCTTGTCAGTCACTCTAGACCAGGCATTTCTTTTAAGTCAGCCATTCCCCAAAACGCCACCTCTTTTCAGGCCTGATATTTACTTCATATTAGAATTGATTTCAAGATGATCACCAGCACTCTGATCATATGAAGTAAATTTAGCTAATGGCATCATATTGACTTGTGGAACCAATTTACAGACTTACTATTTAATGAGAGGGGGGTCTTTTTCATTTGGAGTCTGTTGGAGGCAGTTTTTTTTTTCTCATCCAGCATCTGGGGGTACTGTACTTTAAGGTACATCCACATTGTCTTCAGTTTAAGCTGTGGATGTTGCCAATCTTGTGAAGAACACTCACCGACTCCATCAGTTTCCTCCCACCTAATCCCTAATGTAACCTTTAGGCAAACGCCTACCTTAATGCAGCCTTAATCTTAATTTCAAATTAGAGGTATAAATTCACTATTCAGATACAATTTACACAATTTTTACATGCTCACACAGTATTATTCTTACAGGTGAAAATGACCAGCCCAGGCTGACTCGCTTACAAACTGTCTGAACAAAGAAAAGTTCTGCAATAAAGCAAACCTTAAAATTTCCATATGTTCTTCCATTAAAAGAATAAAACAAAGTTGTAGGAAATCAAAATGTGCTTATCTTGTCAAAGTGTGCTACTTCCTTATATAATTATTTTTAATAATAGGTCATAGTTATTGGCTTTACATGTTGAGGCTGGTGTGTCATTTGGTTCTCTACTCAAAGATTGATCTGATGGCATTAGAAAGGTTAGGGGGATGAATACCAGAGATTAAAAGAAATTATGCACTCTGCTGTATTATTAAAATATGTTTCAAAATAATTTACTATGCTAACTGTATAATATATAGTAAATACAGGCATGTCACAAAAAATCTTTAAAGCAGTGAGAAACACTTTCTCCAAATCCAATTCACAGCATTCTCCTTGAAGCTTACCAACTTCAGCTTTATCGTGGAGAACACAATTGCATTGTCTCTGAAAAATCCTTTAGCTCTGCCCTTTGAAGTATGGGGCTGGATAAGGGTAGCTCATAGAGGGGATTTGGATGTGTGGAGTCAGAAAACAGGAGAAAGAATAAGAGAAGGCGAGAGTCATGAGATGGTGACCTTAGTCATGGGGTGAGTGGTGGAAGTGAGCTTGTCTTGTGCTTCCTTCCTTCTCCAAGCTAAATCATATTTACATTTTCCAGTACCTTTCCCTGAAGCCTAACATTTAAAGCCAGTGACACAATATCATTTAACATTATAAAAATTCCAACAGACTTGTGGCTTCAGCCCTAGTTTTGTCTCTGGGGAGGAATAATCCAGGTTCCAACCACGGAAGATTTAATGTTTTTGGTTTATGAGTGTAAAGATCTTTTTTCCAATTCATCCCCTCTGGTACTCCTTTCTCGGAGTGTGATCTCACTTACAAGCTGCGTTGAGAAACTAGAGTGTGACCTGTTTGTTTATTCTGTTATTTCCCTCTTGTGTTTCTTTCTCTTGGTGGTAAACAGCTTACCTCATCCTGTAAGTCTCTTTTGGTAAGGGGTGCTGTAATGGAATGTCTTGCTGTCACTGAGCAGTTGTTGGCCAGAGACTGCAGCTTTCTACCAATACCGGGAGGTCTGTTGTTTATGGATGCATGTATGTTTATTAGCTCAGCCGTGTCCCCCAGGGCTGACCTTAGCCTTTCTCCATTTCTCCCCTGGTTCTTCTCCACTGTGGCCCACTAAAACCACGGCTCATAAACTTTCAGTTGCACTCCCAGGCCAACTGGATTCGCAACCTTCGTCCCTGGGATCCATGTTTGTATAAGTTGGGGAATGCTTTTGGGGAATCTTTGAATCACAACCAGAAACATACTTGATTGGCCCGTGTGCAATTTCACATTCCCAAGAGCACAGCTGCCACATCCTGTAGCGCTGATCAAACCCTGCCGCACCCATCTGCTCCCCTCCTTACTTCCTCTCTTTTTTCCATTTCATCAGATCCATCTATACATACCAGTCCTCTTGGACAACAACATCCCTCCATCTTTGGACTTCTCTATCAGCCCCTCTTCCCATTTGTTGACAGATAGACAGACTGTGGAAAAACCTCTCACTTCACTGAAATAGTGATTCCATATGTTGTAAATGATCTTTGATATCTCCTTTTCCTTTTCCTTTCCCTTACCCATCTTTTCCCCCCATCTCACACCTCCATCTGTCCTTCCTCTAAGGTTGACAGCATTTGTGCTGAAGTCCTTTGCTCAGTCTCGAGGATTCATCTACATTGACCCCGATGAGCTTCATGCAGCCAAGTCTTGGCTCATTAAGCATCAGGGAGATGATGGCTATTTCCCCGCTATGGGACGCATCCTTAACAAAGACCTGCAGGTAGGGCTGTGTCTGCATAGATGTGGGGGGGAAGATGTGGTTAAAGATGTTTAACTTTCTGTGCTTGCAAAGCAGGAATAAATGTGAAAGTCAAAATATATTTGTTACACAGCATGCCATGTAAGATGCAGTGTACAGAAGGTACAAAACGGAGATAGTTTTTTTTTTTTATTTCCTCAGATAATGATTGAGAGGGCAATAATTCTCTAAACTTACAGTATGAACCTGGTGTCAGACGTCTTAGCTAAATAATTTCCGGATAAACGAATACATTTAAAGTTTAACAATATTTATACTGGGGAGAAATGAGAGCTGAGATGCTGTTAAGTGAAAACTCATGTCTGCTTTTGACCACAGGGAGGAATCCATGGGAAGATTTCACTTACAGCTTATGTGGTAGCAGCTCTGTTGGAGACGGGGATTACCACAGAGGTAAGCAGGCCAGCAACACTGGCATTTTGACTTATGCGTAACCTTAAATGTAGGCAGTGGTGTAAAATTAGATTTATTATTTCATCTGGTCTCAAAGTGAGGCGCTTTACTTATTAAAAGCAATACATACCTGCCCTGTGCTCCTGAAGTCCTTCCTCCCGGCCTGGGTCATGTGTGGACGTATCACTGCATTCCTCATAGTTGTGGAGATGGATGTGCTGGCAGCCGGCCTACTCAAATTTGTCATGCCCCGGTGCTGCTAATGTACCATCTTATCACGTTTTGGACTACTTCAGAAGTTTCAGGTTGATGTGCATAGATATTTGATTCCCATGAAAGACACCTCTGTTGCATTGCTCTCTTTCTGCCATCTGTTTTTTCCCTTTGTCCCTTCACTTTCCTTGCTTTTTTCTTTATTCTCCTGCTAGTAGCCATCCTCAATAAATAAACATCAGTGTTCACTAAAAGAAGTGGAAAAGTTAGCAAAAGCGTCTGCTATGATCGTCCTCGGTGTGTGCTGGTAATTCTTTAAACATGAAAGCCTCCGAACCTCAGATTGTTTTTGTCTTTGCTCACAATCGTCCTGATAGTTAACTCTTTATTTAGCATTTCCTCTGCCTGGCTCTTCTCCATCCATCTGTCTCTCCCCCTTTCCTCTCCTATCTATCCTACAGGGTTTCTTCTGAGAATCAGTGCTTTTACAACTGATAAAAACTGAAAAGGTATCCTTCACTTCAAAGCAATACCCCCCCTCCTTCCAATTTCACTTAATTAAAAGATGACTGCTGCAATTACACTGAGTGGCTTTGGAGGCCTATCATCTCATAGATGAGAAGGAAGGTCACATCTGCACGAGATGAAAGTGGCTCTCAACGTTTTAATGGCCAAAATGAGTGTTTGTTCAATAATTGCTATCGTGCATTTGGACAGGGCAGCCTTTAAAAGTTGAACACTGAAAAAAAAAGATTGCGGTGTTAATGAGGATTTTGCGTGCATGCGTGCGTGCACGTTGGGGATGGGGGGGTTCAAAAGTATACCAGTGGTTACAATAAATAAAAGATATATCTGATGGTCCTGAGAGAAGTAATGTTCCTGCAGCAGGAACATAGAATATAATACCTGTACCCCACTCTTGTACTTGCAAGGTGACCTATAGACTTTGTTGTAATGTTAATGGTACATTGAACTTCAAATACAAAATTCTGGTTGACTCATTCATAACTTTAAACAGTGGATCATCAACAGAAATGAGATATGAAAAGCACTTGTATCCGGTCATACACATTTCTCTGCAAATATGACACTAATTAGAACATATTAGATTTTTACAAATTCTTGAAAAGGTTCTCTCTGTCACATCTGAAGTATTGGTCATCATTAACACTTGTTCGTCTATGTTTGCCCTGTGGTCCGTTTTGTCTGGTCCAGGAAGAGAAAGTGGCAGTGGCTAAAGCCAAGGACTTCCTGGAAGGGAACACGTACACAGCTGATGATCCGTATACTACCGCTCTGTCTGCATATGCCTTGGCTCTGCTACGTAGTCCTTATGCCCCGCTGGCCTTGCGCCGCCTCAACCACATGGCTATCACACAAGGTACCACTATGAGCAATACACTTAGCAAGTCAGAGCATTGCACAGTAAAATGCAGAGATTAAGGTCTTCTTTGGCCAAATTTTTGTAGCATCACCAAGTTATTACAGATTTATATTTGCAGCTTCGTGGTCTCTAACTGCTCATAGTTTGAACAAGCCGTCAGGCCCAAGCTATAGAGAGAAAATACTTTAAACCTGCCTGTTGCAGTATTCAGCAGCAGTTTGCTCCACCCCTCCCTTTCCCCCTGGGTTTCTTATCTTATCGTTGATTTCCTTTGGCCGTTTCCTTGTCTTCCTCTTGCCTGAAAGTTTCTGCAAGTTTGACAAATTTAACAATGTAGCAGGCGTCAGGGAGAGTGGGGTTCTTACTTGACTGCAATAATTTTATTCCCCAGGTACAATAAAGACAAAGCGGTTGCATAGAATAACGATCTGTGGAATATCTAATATATTTAGGTTCATTCATATGTTTAAATGATATTATGCAGTTATTCAGGCAGCATCACAGACAAATGTCTGTGGTTTATGTCAAACTGGAAAAGGAAAAAAGTTTAAAAAAAAAAACCCCAACAGTTCGCACACACCTTGTTTTTGTGGTGCAATAAAGTGGCAAAAGCCTAGAGTGAGCTTATGTGTTGATTTTTGTTTTTGCACATTGTTTTTGGCCTGGTACTAAACCCCCTAGTTTTTATTAAAGGGGATTAATAGAAGGGGCAGGGAGCCATTACCCCTACCTGTCTATTTCACCTGGTTTGTCTCTATAGATGGACTCACCCACTGGAGTTTGACTGGCAGCACAATGACAGATGAAGACACTTTCATGGGCTTCAGTGATGGCCTCGCTCAGTCAGGTATACTGTAGAGCTATAACGTGGAATAGCTCCTACCTGTTTAATATAATACAAAGGAAGCAACAGTACAGTATTGTACACCAGCTTTAAACTAACCTTTGTCTATAAAAAAACATTGGAAAAACTGCAAACTTTGATTCTTATTGCTAACACCAGCGATATAACATTGATATATATATATATATTTTTTTAATTATTGACAGTAAAACTCAGAGTCAAAATACTGCTCTTCAAAATCTGTTTTCTTTTTGGTTCAAGTGGTATCAGCAGAAGTGGAGATGACAGCCTATGGTCTGTTGACCTACACACTGCTGGGGGATGTGGCTTCTGCCCTTCCTGTTGTCAAATGGCTCTCCCAGCAAAGGAATGCCTTGGGTGGCTTCTCCTCCACACAGGTACCCCTCTTTCTCTGGCTACTTTTCTGTATTTTGTTTGACAATAAATTAATTATAAATGATAAATTACAGTGATCCCAAAGCTTAATTGTTAACTCAACGTTTCTTAAAAATCCTGTGCCAGGACACGTGTGTGGCTCTGCACGCTCTGTCAGAGTATGCCATCCTGTCCTATGTTGGAGGGGTAAACCTCACCATCTCACTGGCCTCCACCAACCTTGACTTCCAGGAGACATTTGAGCTCAACAGAGACAACAAGAAGCTCCTTCAGAGTGCCAAGGTAACCTAAACACATAGACTAGTTTAATGGTAAGGCTATTCAGTGTTTTTGCATGCAGGTCAGGAAGGAATATCAAGACGTCCTTCCGTACATGTAGCACACAGCAGGAGATGCTCACTGCTGGAAATACTACATTTAGTTTAGCCGAGGATGCCGCCTGGATAGAGCGTGCCAGAGACAGCACACACAGCTCCCACTGTGAATCCTTGCGACAATTAAATGATTAAATAATTAAACTATCTTCACGTGGGAACAGGCAGGGACCAATCCTGCAATATCCAGTATGCTTTCACATACGTGCACATCTGTTGGGTAATGTCTAGAAAAGTTTGGAGCTGCAATGCATGTGTGAAGATGACCTAATTTGACAGCGCTTTATCAAAATTCATTCCCCTAATCATTACCAGTACTTTAGGTGGTAAATCTTGCTTAAGAGAACCTAGTGCACTTTAATGCAGTTTAGGAGTTTTTCCCTCTTGATTACTGTGATTGAAGAGCAGCTATGTACCAGAGCCACACGCTGGTATTAAACATTAATCCCTGTTCAGCTGTGTAGTAGCCAGGACCTTTTAATACTGCCAAACCGGACCAGGCTTAACTGGGCCGGATTTCCCAAAAGCACCTTGTTGGTCTGTTGATTTAATAACTGGATTTTATTAGCCTGCGTGCCCACACATTACAAACTTGACAGCGTGGGCATGAGCTACCTTGGCCAGAGCGCTGTGGCGTCAGGTCAGCACTGCTGTGTGTGTGAAAGGGCTGCATCAGCCAGCTGGAGTGGTTCAGGTGAGAGTTCAGTAGGTTCTCTCTGCCAGGCGTATTCCTCCACTATGATTAGTAGTGTCAGCTTAATTGGGGGCAATTAAGGCCTGCTGGTTAGTAGCCAGGGAACCACAAGTGGCAGTGTAGCAGCCTACAGCATTCATTCACTTGATAAATGACTCATTCACCTCTCCCTGCCCCCTCTGACTCTCTTTGTTTCTCCCCTCGCTCTCTTTTTTCAGATCCCTAGTATCCCCACAGGCCTTTTTGTCAGCGCTAAGGGAGAAGGCTGCTGTCTCATGCAGGTACTGTACTACTACACACACAGGCTTACACAAACACACATTTGCATTCTTGAAAATTGCCCAAAATGGAACTTTAATGCATTGCTTACTTCAGTGACTCACAGCAAGACTCTGCCAGTAGGGGAGAGGCTCCGTAATGCTTCAGATTCCAACATGAAATTTGAAGTGATCTGGTAGAATTTAGCCAGTTGTTTTGGGGTGTGTTGATTCCTGTTGTCTGTCCGTGACTTGTCACAGGCAAACAAAAGACCCTTTCATAAACAAAATGAGTTATTTTTCTTTGTAGATGATGCCGATGCCTCTTTTCTTATCACTCAAATTTAAATGTTTGTCAGCTTTAAAACTAAACAAGTTTTAAATGAAAAAGCATGTGATCAAAGATGTTTACAGTCCCATTTTCGGAATCCTGTATTTGAAATCTGACTTGATTTGAATGAAGCACTACAGGATGTTGTGGTCGGCTTCCAACTCGCTCCCCTCTGCAGGTTTCCCCACACACAAGCACATGTTTTTTTTTCTTCACACCTCTCTCCCTCTCTACTTTCCCCATATCCACACCTCTCTGTGAGTCAACACACCTCTCTGACAGCCCCTCAGGCCAGCAGCACCTGGGCTCTAATGAAATACTTGAGCAGGGCAATCAAAGAGTCCTGCCTATGTATGTGTTTGTAGGCATGCAATGAGTATGTGTCAGCTGCCTCAGGAATATCATTTAGTTGCTTTGCAAAGGTCTCAAGTAACACTAAATGATTTATCAGAAATGTATACCGTTCTGTTAAGAATAGTCTTCTGTGAAATGAAAACGAGCATCAAAGTGGTGAATTGTCCCCAGGCTGAAATAGAAGTCTGCTGAATGCATTTCTGGTGTCCAGAGAATATGATTTGTGGTTGATACTTTAAAGACATTTTCTTCTTTCACTTTTTGATGCTAGAGGTCATAAAAATTTTTGAATCCAACTCGTCGGTTGCCAATCTTTGATGTCTTAGCCCCTGTCTTTATATAGCTGTCAAGTTTAAAAGTTTTTAACAATTTTTTTTCTTGTTTAATATATATATAATTTTTTTTTAACAAATAGCTGCCTTAACATATATTTTTTGGGGAAAATGATGTTCTGCACTAAAAGCGGGCACTGTGACAAACATTTATCTCACTTTTTTTTTTTTATCAGCAGTTAAAAGATAAATATTCTAGTTTAAAGGGTTTTCCTTAGATTTAATGTAAAGTCAAAGTCATCAAAGACAAAATAATCATATTTCACTTTTTTTAGATTAAACCTGAAATACTTCAAGGACTATTATCAAGATTTAATGCCCTGATTACAAATTAGGGCAGCACGGTGGCGTGGTGGTTAGCACTGTTGCCTCACAGCGAGAAGGTCTGAGAAACCCACCTGCGTGGAGTTTGCATGTTCTCCCCGTGTTTGCCTGGGTTTTCTCCGGGTACTCCAGTTTCCTCCCACAGTCCAAAGACATGCAGTTAGTGGGGTTAGGTCAGTTGGTGATTCTAAATTGCCCATAGGTGTGAATGTGAGTGTGAATGGTTTTCTGTCTCTCTGTGTTAGCCCTGCGACATCCTGGCAACCTGTACAGGGTGTACCCTGCCTCTTGCCCTATGACAGCTGGGATAGGCTCCAGCCCCCTGCACCCCTGAAAAGGATAAGCAGAAGAAAATGAATGGATGGACCACAAATGAGCGTTTTAAGTTAACAAGACCAACAGCTGACAGCCAGGCAACTGGCTCTGTTCTTCCGCATGAGTGCTTTGGAGGAAATTACCACTAGGCACAGAGTCCAGCTCTAGGAATCATAATATTAGAAAGTGAACTGTGATCTGCTGACAGCATTAGATTAAACCTAAGGGTAGGGATGAATTTTGAGATCATCTTTTGTGGTCATCCATTAAACAACATGATGATACAGGGGAAAGTGGGGGAATTGGCAAACTCACTAGACTTCATCATCTATGTGAATTTTTACAGTAATCTGGCAAAAAGTTGCAAAATGATGGGAAAATACAGTCACGAAAAAAAAAAAAAGAAGAAAAAAGTACACCCTCTTTGCCTTCTAAGATTTTACGTATCAGGGCATAATAAAAATCCCCTGGTCTATAGCAGGTCTTAACTTCAACTGAACTACAAAACATGGACACCTTGCAGTCATTTAGTCAACCATCAACTTCTCTGTATGCCAGTGTAATCTAGACTCAAATGTGAGGCCGTTGCTCCAACAGCTTAAGCTTGACCAAAATGATGTCATGTAAAAGTACAATGATCCCAAATCTACAAAAGAATGGTTGAAAAAGAAAAGAATCAAGGTTTTGTAGTGGCCCAGTCAATGTCCAGACCTCAACCTGGGTGAAATGCTGTGGCGGGACCTTAAGAGAGCTGTGCATAGATGTGAAAGAGCATCAATGAACTGAAGCAACATCGCAAAGAAGAGTGAGCCGAAATTACTCCACAAAAATGTGAGAGCCTGATCAAGTCAGACAGAAAATGATTACTTCAAATTATTGCTCCTAAAGTTGGTTCTATAAGATATGGAATCATGGGGTGTACTTAGTTTTTCACACACTGTTTCTGCCTTTTGGCTTAGCTTTTGTTAAATAAATAGACATGTGGAATATGCCATGTGTTACTGTTCATTTGAAGTGGCATTTACGTCATTTTAAAACGTGGTAAGGACCAGATAGTTTTTTTTATTATGTCCTTCTCTGCATGTTCTTCTTACCATGACTGTAGCTCAGTGGTGCCGCCCCTGGAGGCATATTGCATGGGTGAAATGACTTTACAATACAAGGGTTTTAAAAAAAAAATCAATAAAAAATTTACAGGGACAGTGAATGTGATTTGTGTTCTATTTAACGATTGTCTATTTGACAATTTAAAATCTAATTTTCACGGGTATCTACTTCTCTCTGTGTGTCTCTAGATTGATGTGTCTTATAATGTACCTGACCCAGTGTCCAAGCCGGCCTTTCACCTCAAGGTGGATCTGAAGGAGCCTTTTCAGGAACGAAACCTGCAGCCCCTCTCCTCCTCCCCTTCCCGTCATTCTACCTCACGATCCCGGAGCCGGGCTGACAACCGCTCTGAGCTCAACTGGAAGCGACGGGCACCGATTGATGATGATGACCCAGCAGCCCACCAGGACAAACTGGACTACCACATCTCATTAGAAGTTTGTGCAAGGTAAAAGTTTGCCACACGCTTATGCACAGAACTGGGGAGAAAAAAAATGTATTCATCACCGATCCTTTGACTAGGTGGCTCCATTCAGGCTCATCTAACATGGCCGTCATAGAAGTTCCCATGATTTCTGGTTTCCGAGCAGATGTTGAAAGTCTGGAGCGGGTATGTAATCATGCTAATACATATGACTACACTTTAACAGAGGTTTAAATGTTGTTCAGAATACTTAATGTATGCAAAGGCACAGAGACATTAACTTTTGTAGTTAGTCATAGTGACTGACGTTGCTCAACAGGCAGAGGAAATAATCAGGTAGGTGGCTAAACTGAGAGGAAGGCAAAAAGAGGGACAGATGCATCTACATCTGGAGGCCATTTAACAAAATCAGTATGTCATGGAATTCATCAGAACCCTTTGCAAACACCACAGTCACATGTACACATTCACAACCACACAGCATCCTCTAACTCACTCACTCACTCACTCACATACTGGATATTATTGTTGTGTTTTAGTGGAAAGTGTTTTGATGTAAATAACACAGTGAAGTGTTGACATTCAATGTTGTTGGACAAAACAGCTCCTGAAAACGTTCTTCAGGTAGCCGCAGGTCCTTTAACTGCTGCATGTTATGCAGTGTGCACTGTGGAAATATTGTATGCATATGTCTACTTGTGTGTATTTGTCTTAGTCATGGGGATAGTCATTAACTTAGGGGTCAAAAGTCATCAGGCCTCTCTGGGCCTACAAGACCATAGACACGCACTTCATTGGGCCATGTGGGGTACATAGAAAACTTGTTAAGCGTAGAGTGGACAGACAGAAATACACTAACAACTGAATTAAAGAATTAACAGCATGGTTGAATGGGTGAAATGAGTAATGAGTGAGAGACAGAAAAGGTAAATTTGAGGGCTGTATCAAGGTCAGCTCCCCAGCCACCCATCAGAAATTTGTCCCTCATTACTAGACAGTTATAGGACCTTAGTCTGCAGGCTTCAACCTCTAAAAGAGCCACCTCTCTGGCTACCTGGAGAGACGTAAAACGCGCTTACTCATACACACATACTCCTGTTAGTATATCGGTTGAGACTGACCCGACTTGTAGTGGCTAACAAGCTCAGTTTACACCCCTGGAGTTTTACTGCTGCCTGCCCGACTGCCACTTACATTCCTCAGTTTATGGTGGCAAGCTTGGCTTCTGCAGTGATGTCTAGTAGCATTCATGGATGCTGTAGTAATAAATGATTAGTCCAGTGACTGACTGGGAGCTGCCACAGCCATGGCCTCTTATCACCCAATATAATGAGCTTTCTTTAACAACCCAGAACACTCTGGGGGTATAACATTTGAGCAATGGGAGTTCATGAGCAATTTTTGGTTACTATATAGACAAACAATGCTTTCGTACAATGCTAGTTGTATAGTTTGTGTGTGTGTGTGTGTGTATGTCGTGGTGGCGCCAGCTCAGGCTGAGCACCTCATAAACCCCTGCTGTCTAAAGGCTGCCACCTCTGGCAGAATGAAAAATTCCCCAGTGGGGTGAATTAACTGCTGGTTCTCTATGTGCGCACTCTGATTCTTAGTAAACAGCGTCCTCATCAGTCATTCATACACTTCTATTTATCAGACACTAGCCTGCAGCACTTTATCAAAAATTCCAAATTCTTCATTCTGTATTTAGTGGTGAGTCGAACAAAATTCCAATGTGGATGCAAATTTTGGTGACCATTAAGTTACATACAGGTGACGTGCATTGAATTTGACCCATGAAGCAATCGCAAACGGAGAATTCTACATGTCGTTCTCAGAGGAATGATGAATATGGAAATCAAAAGAGTTGGGATTTATAAGCAATGTTTTTTAAAAGCATATAGATGTTAATAATTGCTGTATGCGTGATGATGTTCGTGTAAAGTTTTGTTGAGATTCGCCCACCTGTTAAGGAGAAGATAGGGTACATACGTATGCTACGATCATTGTAGTAAGATGCTTATATATGTAAACATGATCATTTATGCATGAGTTGAAAAAAATACGAAAGGTTCACAAAATATGAAATGGTGTTCAGGTTAATCAAAAGGAAAGCTGTATTTTTTGTTTGCCTGTCTGAGTCTCCTATTGGTAACGTTTACATTTTCCACCCTGGACATCCCTTCATGTATAGTCTGCATTTCTGTTGTTGCACTGTTGTACAGTGTTCACAGGGCTTCGTAATAACATAAGAACTGAGGGTTTTCTTTCATATTTGACACATTATATTTAGTTCTCTGTGAACACTAAACCTCGGTTGGCATGAGGTGGAGCTGTCCAATCCGCTGTGGTGCTGATTACTGCTAATGTCCATTGTTAATGACTTCTATGCATGTTCACATACAAATACTAGAGCTGAATATGTAGCTGACTTTGCGGCATGTCATGTATTATTGCTTTTTAAATTAGCATTTTCTACTGTTTTAAAATATCTTAACCAATTTTTACCAGCATCTGGCAGAGCTTTTAATTCTTCTTAATTGGCACATAAGCAAGAGATATTCATAAATCCCTTCCAGATTAAACTTTTACTATTTTAAATGAAAATGTTAAGACATCAATTAAAAAAAAGACATCAGTAGCACATGGAGCTTGGGTTCCTTATGTACTGTCCTCCTCAACAGCTGCTGATGGACAAGAGAGTTGGCCTGAAGAGGTATGAGCTGAATGGCAGAAAAGTCTTGTTCTACTTTGATGAGGTGGGTGCAGTCAAAATTCTTGATTGTCTAAATTTTGCACACCTGTAGTAATGGTAGTTGTGAGTGTTTTCACAAATGTTTGCATCACTGTATACACAAGGCAAGGGGGGGGGGGCTTTGTGTTTTAAGCAGTTTCAATATCCATGTTTGCGTCTGTATTCGTGTGTGTGTGTGCGCGCTAGGAGGCTTTCGTAAGACTTTCTCTGTCAACCTTTTGTAGATTCCCAGTCAGTGTATGACGTGTGTGGCCTTCCAAGCTGTCAGGGAATACATTGTGGGCAAGACAGCGCCTGTTCCAGTCAAGATCTATGACTACTACGAACCAGGTGTGCCTCTGATGAATTTTTGAAGTACTGCTCCTTAAAGGGTTAAACCGAAGGAAAATCACCTACTCTCTGTGATTCATGAACTGTCTGTCTTTTCTGGGGTTATTTTTCTGGCAACTGTAAGTTTATGACCTACTAATGAGCTTCATTGTTTCGTGTGTGGATGTGTAAACATGCTCGTGTGGGCCTGTGCTTGTTGTGCAGTTTTTGAGGCTACCCGGTTCTACAACGTTAGCGAGAGCAGTCCACTTGCACGGGAGCTGTGTGATGGACCTACTTGCAATGAGGTGGAGAGTTCAACAAATCAGTGGATAGGTGAGAGACTTGCGCAGTGCTCTTAAAGGTCTGGAGGTACCTCGCTTTCATGAGTCTAATGAAATATTATGTTTCTGCAGGTTTTGTGCAGGGAAACCAGTGCAACAATGTGTTTGGCTGTCTGGAAGAGGAGCGGTTTGAGCGCTGCACATGCTACAGGGACTGCGGTTACGATGGCGATCCTGTTTGTGGGTCAGATGGGCAACTCTACCAGAACCAGTGTCAGATGGAGGTCTTTGCCTGCCGAAATGGCACGCGAATCAAGCAGGTTCCGTTGTCCCAGTGTCCAAACGGTAAGATCTCTGTCATCACACATAATCATCGTATTTGTTCAGAGATTCTGGACTTCTTTGTTTAACTTTATTTATTTATTTTATTTTATTTCTCTAATAGTGCTGTTTGCACACTACACTAGCAAAGATGCAGACCAAAGACTCTCCCAAATCCCAGATTTGTAGTGATTAAAATAGGTCTGGTTCCTGTTGACATTTGGTTCCACCCACCAGCTGAGTAAACATGAGTTTAGGCAGTATTAAGAATAGATCCATCATGTCTCTTCATGAAAAATGCATTTCACGTTGTTATAAGTCCACTTACAAAAGCATTAATGTTAAAAGGTTGCGACAACATCTCCTGCCAACTTCAGTGTCAATAGAAAATACCACAGACAAGATTAATACATAACTCACATCACTAATATGAACACAAAGGTTGGCTGAATGAATGATTTGACACAAAATGGGAATTCAGAGTAGCACTACTAGCCTGAGATGGAAATTATTGCGTACATGTCTACATTTCTCTCTATTCTGGAGTAGATAAAGTCACAAAAATGGACAAATTCAAGCTAATATAAAGCATGTGTTGTTTAATTTATTTATACAGTTAGTAGTCTGTAGCTCAAAGACATTTACAGCATGCCCTAGAAAATGTTTATCTATACACTATATGTGTGTGTTCTCAATTCTCAGTGTGTGTGTTATGGGATACAGCCTCTTGGGCTCATTGTAACTTTATACGAGTATGTAATCATCCTTTTTCCATTCCTCTTTATGTGAGTCTGTTCATGCACACGTGCAGGTTTGTTTATGCGCCTCTGTGTATACCATGATCTGAGCTTGGGAAACAGCTGTTCAGGTGTTGAGCTGATTACTAGATGAGTTTTTTTTTTTTTTTTGGAGAAGAACTACCCATCGTACCCCCCACCCATGCACCCCTGCACCACCCCCCACCCCACCACCAACATCTTTTCTCACTCGCTCCTGTATTACAGGGCTCCCTCCAAATGACAGAGTGCTTTTGTCCAGCCTTTGAAATCCTTGTCACATTCCTTTCCGACGCACAGCCCAACAACAAAGGAGCCTTCATGTTGTGGAGCAGATTGGGAAAAGGCATAGACAAAACTGTGGTGGGAAAAGACCTTAGTTTGTGCCAAGTCGTTCATGCTGCAGATTATCAAAAGGATTGTATTTTTTGTTTAGGGCCCCCTGACCTTGTTTGTTTGTGTACAGTTGTGCAGGGGGAGATTCATGCCACCGTTTCCCAATTTCAAAAAGGAAAAAGATATGATTTGCTTCCACACACAGCCTTCTGGCCATGCTTTGGCCCCTGCTATTTTTGGATAGATAGAATTGAATGCGGGCCTCTGTTGAGACTGAGTGTGCATCATTGTCTTGCCAAGTGTTGCTCAGTGGGGTGGATAATGCTTCTGGCCAGTATTTAGATTATGCAACAATGAAACTCTGTTGAATTCATTACTTGTTTTTTAGGTACTGTGGCAGCCACATAAATGTGAATAATCTAACATGTGTCTGTTTATATTTCCAGTGAAGACCACGGAGGACAGGCAACCAATAGTGAGTCAGGAAACCGAGCAACCCTCAGTGCCTGTACACACAGGTAACTTCCTATATCACACCTTTTCCTCACTTATACCATACACAGCTTTGCATTCTTTCATCTTACCTGTACACTTTGCAGCTTTTCCACATCATCTCTCTAGCTCACAATCATTTTCTGCCTATAGTAGTTTTGTTTTTCTTTTTTCTTGTTTTCTTCATTATTTGCAAATTTTAAAGAGTCGGCAGCATGTTAAATCTACTGTCTAATCCATTTTTGCTGTCATTATAAGTGCGTCTCTATTTCTGTGTTAACTTAATATAAATGTAGTGAGTCAAGATTTAAGGCATATTGCCACCCAGTGTTTGTGGAGCACTGGAGTTTGCAAGGGCAGGAAGAAGAAAGCACGAAAAGGTTGTGATAGCGTGTCGGGCCGTAAAGCTGAAAAGGGGGGAAAGGAGTAAAGTAGATGACCAGGAGATGGGATCAGAAAAGAGAAAAGAAACAGGTTTAGTGTGAAAGTAGATATGCAGGTGGGGTGTACGGCAGCACATTCCCCTGCCACCACATCATGTTTTTACAGTCTGTGTGATAAATAGGTGGCTCATTTTCAAACAACCGGCTTGATTGTTGCTCTGTCATGAGCTTAGATCAGCTGCCATTTTCAGGGAGGCAGCCAGAAAATTCCTGATAGGATGTTTGGCTGTGCGTGCAGGGAGGATGTAGCTGTGTTACATTTGGCAATGAAAACATTTGAGAGAAAAAAAAAAGTCATTCACAGTCTGCAGGATTGTGTACTTGCCTACAGTGTGTGCACACTGCACGCTGTTATATGTACATGATTTTAAACTCTGCCTATGTGAGGGTCTGAGTTGCGTACAGGTGTGTATGTGTGGCACAGCCTGCGCCGACTTGTTTCTGAGCCCGCTACCCCTCGGTAACTGCTGCTCACAAAGCTGCTCAGTCAAAGGTCTGCTTAGTACAAAAGCCAGCGCTTCACACACACCACAGGAATGTTGTTATGCGCTTACACAAATGCACATACATATCTATACATGCACACGACACATACACTTCCTGCATGTCCACGCAGGCAGATATTTGCCCACACACACACACAGACAGACGTGCACACTCATCTACAATAAGATAACCCTGGGGTGATTAGATTGAATAAGTACTGTAAAAACACTGTCATTGTAAACCATTAGAATGTTGACTACATGCCTGATAAGTGCACCAAGAGAGTAATAGGTGAACGTGAGTTGTGCCAAGAAACTGACAGTTTCCCCTGTAACAGCGGAGGACGCTGAAGCTCTGGAATTAGCTTCACTGTGCAGACTTGTCATATTGGTGACCTTCTGCCAGAGGACAACATACAGTAAAATACACACGCAGATACCCAGGCATCCTTTCAGCTGATTTTTGGGCATCATATACATGCTTTTTGGTTAAATCCCACTTCGTATTTGTTTTAAATGTGTTTAAATCTCACCATAAAGTGCGATGTGTGCTGCGGACCTTAAAGAAGCAAAATCTGATTAGGCTGCTCAAAGTAAAGCTAACATTTCATAGAGCTACACCCTCAAAAGATGGATTGAAGCCTAGCACGCTTATATGAGGATGCAGCATTTTAAACCAGGTGCGACCCCTGCTGTGTGTGATATGGTATTGCTGCTTGAGAGAGCCAGATGTGCAGGATATTAAAGGTGTCCTGTGGAGTTGTCTTGCAAACAAACAAAGGTTAGGTTCACTCTTAGTGTTGATGGCCAGAGTAGTGATCTGCATCCTACAGGTCTAAAAACTTTTATTTTTGGGTCAAAATTTACATCAATATTTACTTCTTAGAAGTCTTCCTCTTCTATGTGCTCCTCTCTGTTAAAACATTGATATGTTTTGTGGCACATTACCACCACCTGTAGTTTAGTGCAATAGTATAATAAATTCATATCAGGTCTTCGACATATATACCCCGTAGCAGTACTTATGGATTTAAAAAAAAACACCTCAACAGTGTAAATTAAAGTATCCATGACAGCCAGAACTTTAATCTTTATCGACTAAATTAAGGACTTCTTTCTGTCTTTCTGTCAGATATTGCGATCTGCCTACCTTACGTCTGTGTTTCTCACAAACTCCGATCTCTCCAGGTGAAGAGGAGCAGGGCTCTATGGCAGAGGTGTCCTACTACTCCTATGAATATGACCCAGATTCAGATCCTTTCCTTGCTGATGCAGAAGGAGGGGACCATTTTGATCTTCCTGAAGGCGGTGGGGGCGTAGAGCATAACGTGCTCCTACCAGTCGATACCCAGCTACCCACACTGGACACAAAAAACACTCCTGAGCGATGGTATGAGTTACATCTTTGTTGTATTTTTTTTTTGTATTTGTTTAACAGACTCTGGATTAGTCGACCTCTGAGATTTTATCCAGAGTCTCTTATTAATATTTGTCTCTGATAATAATGTTAAAGAGAAAGAAAAATGCAGTTCTCCTGTTAAATAACATTATGTCTCCACAGACTTTGGAAACAGATTTAAAATGTTCAACCAAAAGATGTTTCAACGGTGTTAAGGATGATTCTGTTTTCTTGCCGTCCACAGAAACGCCCCCCGAGTGAAGCCATACCCACCTCCAAATTGTACATTATTTGTGAATATGCTAGTGAATGGAAAGAGAAGAGAGACTTGCTTAAAGGAAGAGATGGTGGGGTCTGGAGAATGCGCGTTTGACTTTGTGTGAGTGGATGCCTTTATATGTTTGTGTGTGCTTGGATGCGACTGTGTATGAGTTTTATTAAGCTAGTATCCTCCAGACTTGTATTTTTCTTCCTCTAGACACCTAGTCACCAATAGGCACAATAGCATCTTTGTTAATCACTGTACTGCCTTTATAATCACTAGAAGAAATAATCAAGTATTTATGTTTGTAATTACACCTGATGTTAAGCAACATATTTTGTTATATTGTCTATCTGTGGTATTTATTTTTAGATAGAGATCATATCATTTTTATTTTTTAAGTCATCACCCACCCAATACAGTCTACTCCCCCCCCCCCCCCTTGTGGGTCTTTAAGATGTATGCGATCCAAGGCATTTTTTTCTTTCATAGCAAGCTTTAACCCAGTTATTGAAATATTTGATGAAATTCCTCTTCTGGTATCCTGCTGGAAAACAGACATATGCTAACCATATGCTTTACGGAAACATAAGCTGAAATGTTTTTCATCTTAAAGATTTTTTTTTTTTTTTGGCATTTTTGTCTTATTAGACAGCAGAGTAGAGATTGACAAGAAACATAAGGAGGCAGAAGGGGACTTGCATGCAACAAAGGCCTCTGGCCGACTCTGACTTTTACAGTTCGACTCCAGCTCTAATGTTTCTGAAACGATTCCACCAAGATACCAGCATCTACTCTCACCATTTACATTACCTACCTTGAGATTTGATTGTACAGTTCATAAGCTATTTTGTTTTTGTTCGGTTTTGATCTTTGAAGCAGTCAAGTTAAAATAAAAATAAAGATGAAGTTTTGATTTCTGTAAATGTACCAAATTTGATCAAATGTAACCCATATTGATATCAAATATTGTGATTTTTAAAACAAATGAGAATAAAATTTATATGCAGTTTAGGCTTTTGGTTTTGTTGCATCACCACCTTCTTTTATTGCTTTTTTTTTTATCTGCATCTGCAGTACAGCAGAGGAGCTGCAGTGCAGTTCTTTGAGAGATGTGTTGCTCCATTTCCTTTAAATGGCTAGTTAAGTCAGCAGTCAGCTGTATTATAGTCATGCTGCTTCAGAGGGCCCTCTGCTTTGATAACTGAATCTCTTATTCCTTGTATGCAGCTATTTTAAAGACAGAAAGCATGTTAGTGTACAGTATGTGAATTTGGACTTAACTGCATACATGCACAGGAATGAGCCTTAATGTGTTTGTGTTAGTGCTAACAGATTTGGGTTAAGGAGGCCTCCAGGAGAGCGTTAGAGCCTGTTAAAGTTTAATGTTTGTTTACTGCGCGTCACTTATCAACCCTCTCAGTTACAGTGGCCTCTGGAAACTGGCAGGTCAGGCCTTTAAACCAGTCCTTCCAATCAGATCATCATCCCAAACTGTGTCTGGGAAATGTGCTTGGCTGTAAGTTAAAGATGATGAACCAGGGTCGTCGCTAATTTACTGTCCATCGGAGCATTCCAGCAGTTCAGGAGGACCTGCCGGGTGTCATCCTGAAGCTGATTGCTGATGTGCTCTGGATTTGACTCCATGTTTGGGTTTTGTAGTTCAAAGCATTGTTGTGCTTGTCCACTCCTTCTAAAGGAAATAAATTCTCTTTGCATTCTCGCTTACATAAATATAAAAAACTATGTGGCTGCACTGTATGGAGACCTGTCAGCAGCATAAAGTCACATTTGAAGTTATCAAACTCCCCCTAAACTCTGAGCAGTGACAGTCAATTTAGCCACTCGTTCTGAACGGGAAAGCTTTGTTCCTGTTGTGACAACGAGGCAGCGGTGCAGGGGACCTGGCTGCAGCGAGCTACCCACAGCAGTCTCCGTGGCAACTGCATGCATGGCTGAAGAGTGATATTGCATCTCCACGCTGTGATGAGCAGAAAGGATGGAAAGAGAAAGGACGCGGGGGTATCTTGGTTTCAGGGTTTGTGCAGGGGGACTGGGGGGGATCAAGCTAGCGTTACATAAGAGTGAATCGGAGTGATGACATTGTTTCTAAGTATCAGCTGAGTGCACCTATACATCTACCCCTGTGGAGGAAGGGCTACTGACCTGTCCAAGCTTCCACTGATGGAGCATTTGGACAAAGGGGCAAACAGGCAGATGGATTAAACCCTATCCAGGGTAGAGCCTCCTCTGTTGTTGACACATTGACAAGTATTAGTGGTCTCAGGTTTCCTGATTGCTTAGAGGAAATAGGGGATTGATTCTGGATCAGACAGGGTTCGGGGTTTCTACTGTCACCCAGGCCTTTGGTGGTGCTGGATCAAGAGGAAGCAATGATATGTTAAAAAACAAAAAACATTTGACCACCAAGATCAGCTTGAATTAAGGAATCCCCTGCTCCTCTGAAACTCATCTGATGACTGAATTTCCAGAAGCCTGCTACACTTCTAGCTGAAAAGGGACATTGATCGTGGTGAGGTACAAAAAAATCCTGTGCTTTCCGCATGTTTTTACAAGCATATAATGCCAGATGCAATCTGATACTTCTGTAGTACTGCGACTAGTGCTGGACTCCTGAAGTAACTAACACTTCTACAAAGAGTAAGATGGAGAGAAAATACCCAGTAATTGCTGGAAGAGAAAAAGGTAAGCTATCTCACAAAAAATCTGTTTTCTTTCTCCTTATGTAAATTGTTTACAAATATCAATAGTTTATCATATCCCAATAGAGCAGAGTAGATGGTTTTGGAGTGGGCAGACCTGTCAGGACTTGTTCCATTCTGTGAAAAAATGCTCCCACCTGTAGTCTTGGTAGCCGTTTCACCTCGTGTGCAAAACAGTGTTTCATTTAAGGCTGAAAACTGGAAGGCAAGTCTAATACAGATGAATTTTAATTTGTATTGCCTATTTAACAAAATTACAGTTGCTAATATTTTAACTTTAAATGTCAGGTATATACAATACTTCATAACAGAGAGCCTTACACAAGGCTGCAGCTGCTTTCATGAATTACAGGAGCCATTGTCACTCAGTATTTTCCACATTTCTGATATTTGTACACTGTGAATGTAATTTAAGATACAATGTGTATTTGAGGTTGTGACCGCTTTGTGACATTTTGTTTCAAGGGCCTGGGCCTGGACACTATGGGCTTCCCCCCACCGTTGGCTTTATTGGCCATGACTTCACAAAGTCAACAAGCCCTGCCTACTCTTTCCACGGAAGGATGACTGATAATAGTGAGCCCCTCTCTTACCTTAGGGTTCACCAGAAGTGGGTACTTGCAGGCATAGTTTGTAAGATATGGATTAAACGTAGATCAATTATTTTTTACAGAGTTCTTTGTTAATTTTTTTGTGATCAGTCTTGGAAACAGGCTGTGAAACCAAATTCTGTTGATGTAGGAGACCTAAATCTGTTGGAAGCATGCAGTCACCATCACACAGCATTTTCATGTGCAGTAATTGATATAGTTGATGTGTTTATCTTTTCAAAATGATTTAATCTCCTGTATGATCCCTGCTTGATGTGATGTCAAATTAAACCACTGGGTGGAGCCAAGACATTGTTCTTCACTTTGCGTTTGAACTGTAACCTTATCTTCATTTTACTGTTTGGTTTTTTTTTGTTTGTTTTTTTTGCAGTGTACAGTGTTGATTCCAGTCCAGGGCCTCAGTATCATATTGATGCAAGAATCACTCGATTTGGAAAGGATGGTACACCTGCATACTCAATGCTGGGTAGAGTAAAAGCACAGAGTAAGTATTTTTTTTCCTTCATTATAATTAGATTGTATTTGAAATTACTAATCCATAGATTGTGCAGAAACCATGTGCTTTTGACACTTCTAGAGATGCAGTGTCAGCTGTTGCAACTGAATCCTATGTGAATCACCCACAACTGTTTTCTGTTCACTAGAGGAGCTTTTCCACACACCTGGACCTGGCACATACAATCCTGAAAAAGCCCCACCATGCAACCTGTGGCGCAGACCTCCATCCTACACCATGGGCACTCGCACGCACTACCGCAGTGTCGACTCAGTCCCCGCTCCTAACAAGTATTCTCTGCCTCCACTCATGGGCCCTCAAGTCCCAAACAAGGCAGCCAGTGCAAGCTACACAATGTCATGTGGTCTCAGCACAGGGGGACCATCTGAGGATTTAGCCAAGACACCTGGGCCCTGTAGCTACAATAGTACTGACCCAAATGTTTATCTGTCCCGACAGCCAGCATTTTCCATGTTGGGGCGTCACAGTTTACCCAGAGATGGCACCAAGAAACCAGGTCCAGGAATGTACAATCCAGAGAAAGTCACAGTCCACAAGGCCCGGGCACCAGCCTACTCCCTGGGTATCAGACACTCAGAATTTGTCACTCCACTTATTGTCAGTATTTCTGACTAAATATCAGAAATCTAAGAAAATAAAATAATTCTTTAAGGAAAAAAAAGAGCAACTATTTAGGAATTTGAATGTTTTATTTTGGTCAGTACCAAAGAAATTGTCATATCAATCATAACTGAGTGGAAAATTTTATATCAAGAAATAATATATGCACATAAACATACATAAATTTACGGAAGTGTCAAGAAATGTTCGAACAGAAAACTGTTGGCCAATCATTGGCTTGAGCACAATGACACCCAGTGGCCATATTAGCATTAAGTAAATAAATCAATCTTGACAACGTTGCATCTAAATTAATTTAAAAAAAATGTAGAGTGTAAAAGTGACAGGCAAACGTTCACCTTCAAATTGTTTAAAGTTATCTTTCACAGTGGAATGAAGCCATTCTCGTCTCTCATAACCTCTAAAAATTGAGGATTTTTGAAAGAACAAACACAAAAATATATATAAACACACACACACACACACAAAACTATAGGGTTTCTACACATTACATTACAGACCACATATAGAGATATGTGTAGGACACATATAGGATCCAAAGACAATCCATATCAGCAGATGAGATAGCAGGTCCCATTTAATCCCATAGCAGACGGCTCCCATTTATTCCTTCGGGAGAGGCCTTCTGAAAAGCAGTATGTGTGGCTCTAGGGAGTAAAGCAAGAAACAAGTATCCATCAGCATCATTAATAAGTTATTAAATGCAGTACAGTCAAGCACACAGCTGTAGGTCATCTATACCCAACTTTCATCACAGCCAGATGATGCAAGGTAGAAGCTATTCAAAGATAGTCAGTTTCTGTGTCAACTTTAATAGAGTACTCATATGTTGCTGATAATATAATGCAGGGGTATCAAACACAAAGGCCATGCACCAAAACCAGCCCGCCAAAGGGTATAAACCAGTGACTGGATGAGTTTGCAAAGAGTCTAAATTGCCCAGAATTCTATGGAAGCTTGTTTCCATCACTGGGGAAAAAAATCTGATCGGCAGAGTTAAGTAGAAATTTCAAGTGATCAAATTTTTTTTTTTTTTTTTGAAATTGGGACAAGTAGTTTGAGTTAGTAAGTTGAAATTTTGAAACAATAACCTGACATTTTGACATATGGATGACAACAAATGTTTTTTGTTTTGTTTTTTCCTTTTCAGTGACAAAAGCAAGCAAGCTTTTATGGAAGTCAATAACTTTGATTTTAATCAGTAAAACATGGAGCCATTGTTGCTGTGGAGGTACCAGCATTACTGCATGAGTGAAAATTTTATAGAACCTAATTCAAGTTGTTTGCATCATAAAGAAGTGAAATTGTGTTTCTCTCTCTCTCTCCAAAAAAAAAAAAAGAGAAAAGAGAAGAAAAACTTAATATGTAAGAATTTTGTGATTTTGTATATCCATTAGGAGCTATACAGTTTAAAATACTTGTCATGATAGTAGTTTGCGTGTTAATTTTTTTTTTTTGGGGGGGGGTGTCTGCTTATTTTTCATATTTCAGGATATATTCTAGCCCACTTGTGCTCACATTGGGCTCTATGTGGCATATTAAATACAATGAGTTTGACACCCCTGATACAATCATCCCTCTTCTACACACAGATCATAAAGAGATCTTTTCATAATGGCAAACAAAACACACGTTTCTGCTGTGTAACAAGGCTGAGCTGAAAATGAGGGCTTCACCACAGGGAATCAGTCCTGTTACAGCTTTTTAGTATAGCATCCTTGATCATTTCCTGGACACCCTTTCCTACT
Organism: Cichlasoma orientale; assembly: GCA_034780415.1. Lineage (NCBI taxonomy): Eukaryota > Metazoa > Chordata > Actinopteri > Cichliformes > Cichlidae > Cichlasoma > Cichlasoma orientale. The sequence continues at coordinate 797,751 of JAVDPK010001650.1, forward strand.
CAAGTTACAGTAAACAGATGGTGAAATGTCTGGTTTAAAAAAAAAAAAAAGACTGCAACTTTGAAACACATATTTGCTTTAGCTGAGCTTCATATTTTTGCAAAACCTTTTGCAGATATACAAAAACATGGTAACTTCACCACCTTAGATAGCAATTGGTAGCTCTTTAGGGGCTTCTGACTTAATTTTCAAGACAAGACTGAGAAAAATGTAAACTTGTCCTTTAGACCATGTTTACTGACCTGGTTTGTGGATCATGTAGTGAATCCAGCCCTGGCTCTGTTGCACCCCGAGTCCTCTCCACTCTTCTTCTGCCATCAGGTGGGAGGAAGGCACCAGTTTGGACAGCTGCTTTGGAAGCACAACATGCCTACAGGGTGTAAATACAACAAACATATGACCCACTAGGGCTAAGACAATGTGGTTTGATATATTTTAATAGCAACTGCTAACGCTGACGCAAGAAGTCTCAATTTACAGCGGCAATAAGTTATCTCCACCACATTCAAATAGCTAATTTGACGTTAGCTAGTTAGTCAAGCCGAAATAAAAGACTCTTGAAAACGTTAAATAAAACTAAAAAAAAAAACAATACCTGTACTCGAACTCGTCATCGGTGTACTTGTCAGAATAAAAAATCTGTTTTTTCGACATTTTCAGTTGACAAAAGCAACAAAACTGAGCTCCAGAGAAGTGTTGTCGGCGCTAATGTGACCCAAATATGCTCGCTAGCAGTATCTACAAGCGCAACGAACTGCTGTCATCTGCCGCTGTTTTCTAGGGAGATTCAAACCGGTTACCCGCATTGCCTTGATTGGCCGAGGCAGCAGCACGCGGACTCAATAAGATCGTCTATTTAAAGGTAGATGAATCACTCCGCGGAGAAAACGCAAGTCTTGAGGCGAAGCGCTGTTTCCAAAATTTTTGTACATTTACGGTATATTAAAAAAATAGTAGTTCTGTATTATTTAAAATAAAAGTAATAAGTTTTAGGTGTTTGAACTCAAGATTTGTGATGCAGTTCGAAACGTTTCTGGTCGTTTGCCAGGCATGTTTTGAAAGTGAAAATAGCGACTCAGTAATAGCTCTTCAGCTCCTCATTATCTCTGCTACGTAGTGGCGCTTCTCCAAAGGAGTACTTTTGACATAGCAGAGCTGGAGTTTGATACGGAGGGCTAAAGTATCAGGAGGAAAGTACATAAGTTTGGGAAGGGGAAGAATGGTATGTCTGATTTACTTGCTATTTAGGCCTGGGGTGTATTCACAGCGGTATGAACACTAAAGCATGACTTTTTGGTAACTACATAAACTTTATTTTTAAAAGCACTCTAGTTATAGATTACGACTAGTGAATATGACAAAAACTCTTAGAGCCAAATATTTCAAACTAAATGACCCCGCAATGGAAATTAGCATAAATGTAGGTTTTATTTGATTTTTTTATATATATAATTTAATAAAATAATATAAATTGATATGTAAGTTTTTTGTTTTGTTTGATTCAACCCAGTGACTGGAAGATAATTTGTTTAGTCAATGTACGTTAAATGCATTTGTCACATATTATATTTTCTCTAGATCTTATATAAATGGCTTTTTTTTTCCCCTTAGTCGATGATTTGTAACTACTCATCCATTTTAACACCTTAGTTAAAATGAACCATTGAACACCTTAGTTTAAGCTTTCTGCAGGTACCTTATGACGTTTGGTTGTAATCAGCTGTGTCATATTAATGAGTGGCGTTGTATTCGGAGCGTGAATCGTTCCACTTGTAGGTAAATCTGGTAACTCTTTACATACAGAGCAAAAAAGTGTGAATTAAATTACATTGTAGAAGAAAGTGTAAGTCAGAATCTGTTCTGACCAGTGCAAAATGACCACATTGCATTTGTTTGTTTAAAAATATTTGTTGAGTTCAGTTTGAGGAAATAAAATTAACACTGTAATTTTATATGTAATGTTAGTCAAGTGTTTTACCAGAAGAAGGGGGCTGGGGTATTGAGAAATGCTACTGCATCTGTCAACATGAATCGATTACATCTGGTTTATCAGTAACTTTTTATACTCTAGCAAACAAACAAGAAGTGATCTGCTGTTTGGGACACAGTGGAACGGCAGTGGCCGTGTAACAGCCATTTCTCACAGCCTGACACAGGTAAGACTCCTGTTTCTGATGCCTTTCTGGGTAACTTTGAGCTTTCAAATGTGTCAGCATAGTCGTATAAGATCTAATCTTGTTAGTATTGTTCTGAATGAATTGGACTGTTCATTCAGTTTAATCCTTGTGACATCTGTGAAATTCCACACTTTTATTTGACAGGAATAAAATTAGCTTGTCCTTTTATGGAAGTTTAATTGCTTTTTGCAATGCAAAGTGTTGTTATTTTACAATATATTTGCAGAAACTTATTTTGGGTAATAAGTTGTCCATCTGTCTTCTGTGTCGGTATCTTTTTTCCCTACCTGCGTACATGATTTGACTGAAACGAAAGAAAAACTTTGAAAAGTTGTGCGTTTAAAATCATTGCTTAACCCACTTAGTTTCTCTCCCAGAGAATCCTGACTCCTGATGCGTGCTTTCTGCTGCCTTCGTGAAAGATGGAGCAAAGTAATTGCGAGAGAAGGAGCAAAGAGCTTGAAAATGGTTTGAACTGGAGCAGGGGAAAAAGAGAGAGGAGCTAAAAGGATCTTGCTGAGATGGCTGATTGTTCTCTTGGGAGACGGTTGAGAGGGAGATGGGAAGGGAATTCAGGCAGATGGAATAGGGTGGATGTTTTTAGATATGTAGCCCTTTAAGAGCATGGCTGCATTGTTTTCTTTAAGTTTTTGCCTGTAACCAGGATAAATTGCAAGCATACATCAAAACAAAATTCACTGTAACTTAATTGATAGGTACTTTTCTGATATTTCTATTCAAAATTTATACTTTATTTTGTATTTTTAACTTTGTTCCTCAATATAGCAAGTTCCACAGTAATACTTCAACTTTGTTCTTCTATTGCTGTACAGTTGTGTTGTTTTTTTTACGCAATTAGATGTTCTTGTGTACATTTTGCGCGTGCAAATTCCTAATTAAAAACATTCTCCTGTGTAAGTTAGCAAAATACAGAGCCATTTGAAATACATGCACTGAAAGATTAAACAGAAAATACATTGATGAGAAAAATTCCACTGCAATGCACTGATAATGGATGGGCGACCTGCTCAGGATGTACATGCCTCCTGCCCAATATCAGCTGGGATCCAGGTTGGATCAGTTAAGGGGATGGATGGAAGAATCGCGTTATTTCAGATATAATAAAGCCTTATTTATAATGTTAATCTCATTGCTCTAATATTATCTGAGGTCAAATGCTGGCAGAATTGTTCATTTGAACAATAGCTCTCAAAATGTAATACATACTGACTCAAATTACGATTTTGCTCAATGTCCTTTATGCAGAAACGCAGGTGCTGTGTAGAGTGCGAGTGTGTATGTGTGTCTGGGAGCAGGGTGGTTCAGGCAGATGTGTTTTAGCTAATACAGTCTGAGAGCAGCTGGGCAGGGCTAATAGACCAATGACATCATCCAAACAGAGAGAAGAGAGAGAGAGCAAGACTGGGAGCACAGTTTGCCTAAGGCAGTGAAAGGGAGCAGGGTAGCTCAGTGAGGAGAGCAGCATGAGAGCGGGACAGTGTGTGTGTGTGAACAGGAGAGGACCAGACAGCATTCAGTTGACTTTGACAAGGATATAGGACCAGCAAGATTTTCTCTCTAGTTTTCTCCTCCTCCTTCATTGCACCTTTCCCCCTCCCCTTCTCCCCTTTCCCCTTTTCCCTCCATCCTCCGGCAGTTATCCCCCCTCGCAGGTCCTGCTTCAGGCGGCTCCTCCGGGCATGCTCCTTAAGCCAAAGTATGACCGCTTTCGCAATGAGTCTGTGACCTCCTCCGATGACCTAATGCAAAGCTTAGCCATGAGCGGCAAAGTTGTGGCCACACCAGTGGTTCCCTCCTCCACGCCAAGCCTTCCTCTGCCTCCTCTGCCTCCTTTGCCTCCCCTGGATCCCAGTGCCAGGTCCTCCTCCTCTGCTGGAGCTATGGCCTTGGCTGACTCCCCCTGCCTGGATGGGGAACAGGATGCCACGACAACCTTCTGCATGCTCATCCCTAAGATGCCTCAGTGGAAATTCTCCAACTCCCTGCTTAGCCGGAGTCCATCCAACTCCAGTTCCAGCTCCAATTCTAGCAAGGACTCGGGGAAGACAGCGGCAGCTCCTTCCCAGGCCTCTGCCACCTCTTCTTCATCATCACACAGGCCTGGTGGTGGAACCTCAGCCAGTGGCCCAGTGGCGAGCCTTGCAGCAGTGCTTAACTCCTGTGACCCTGTGTGTGTCACTCCCTGTTCCCTACAGGCCATTCGGGGGCAGCGAGCAGTAGCAGCAGCAAATTCTGCCAGTCCAGGGGGGCACGGATTTGGAGTCACAGAGGTCATGGCGAGCCCTGGTAGTTCCAGCAACTTCAGATCAGGAATGAACCGCAACACAAGGGGTGAAGGCATGTGGCTCGGCGGAGAGGACTTCAACCAGAAGGGCAGCTTCATCCACAAACCCTCTCAAGGCTGGCTGCACCCTGACAAGAAGATAGCAGGACAAGGAGCCTCTTATATTGTCAGGGTAAGCAAGTTGGCACTTTATTTTATGTATATTGTATATCCATATTAAATGTAGAGCATCATCTACTTAAAGATTTCTTTAAAGAGAAAAAAAACAGAAGGAAATATCCAATAACTTTTTCAGGTGCTCATTAATTAGTAGAGAGAACCAAAGAATTGCAGAATATTGAATATGTGACCCAACTGCAAAATTTCTCTATCTGGCTGGAAAACAAAAGGATGCCTCACTATCAGGCAGTTTGTTATGCAGCTCATGTGGCAAGGACTGGAGAATACATAATTTAATCCAGATAGACGGCTTAGTGTGGCTCGTTGGGAGACAGCACGCAGGCGTCAGGGTGGAGAGAAATAAACCATGAAATTATGTGTGCAGACCGTAGAAAGGATTTTTGTTCAGCTGCACTGTTTACAAAGGGTATGATGCATCATTACTATAGTTAAAACAATGAGCATCTGTATTTAAAGCGTATGTAACTTATGTCTGATTGTAAGCTCCCACTGCAGGCTTGTGGGAGTGGTGCTCTTTGTGCGGTTGTGGGATTGTTTACGTTCTTGTGTGCAAAGAATTGTTATGATTTCATCCATAAAATGTGATTTACAGCGCCTCAGCATAGTGAATACCAAGTGTTTATTATAGTATCATTGTAGCATGCTCAAATTAAGCTTTTTATTATTCTGCAAACTGTTATTAAAATTAATTGATAGATAAAGAAATGAACGCGATAATTTCAAGTGAAATCGATAAATCTGTGTTTCTTTCGCAGTGTGAGCTAGTGATTCGTGTTCACAAAGGGTTACCATCCGCAGCAGACTGCTCGATGTCAAAGATCTCCCCTCAGCAATCCCTCATAGCTGTTCACCTCTGCCCCTCTGCTCTCTCCTCCTCCTCAAACTAATGACATGACTCTTGATTAGCCCAGACTGGGGCCCAAGCACGCTTTCTAATAGCATTATACAGGCACCATTCATTCCATTATTCAATTACATTTAATCATAGCCATTTGCATCATATGATGTGGAAGAGGATGGTTGGGTCTGTATGGGAGCAGTCCAAATGTTGAGTACATATGAGCTCTCATCAGCAGGAAGGGCTTTCCAAAATTTATAACAAGTGCTCTTTTCATATCTGACTCATAATCGGATTAATGATGGGACCAAGCCTTTAACAGCTTGTTGTTGTCATCAGAACCTGCCCTGTGACAATTGCAGATGACCTGTGATGTTTGAAATGTGTTTCATGGCTCTGCTTGACGAGACATGCATGTGCAGCGTGCAGTTCAGTGGTAAATCTATGCGGGGAGGCATGCTCACTGCATATATTAGTGTCGAGAGTGACGGTAGATTTCTGCTGCACTGTGCCATTTTTTTTTAAGCAGCGTGGCCACTGCACCGAGGGGCTCTCTCTGTCTCTCATTCTCTCGCTCACACAGTCACACGCATCCACTCCTCTGCTGGGAAAGACACAAATCAGATTTTTAGCGATGGCCTTACACTCTCTCTTTCTCTCTCTGTCTCTCTGTCAGCGTAGCCACGTCAAGATCTGTGTCTGGCCTGCATCTGCCGATTCTGATAGCCAGGATATTGCGCCAGCCATCAAAACACTGCTTCTGCCAAATCATTTGTAGAGAGAGAGTCAGGCTGTTTCTATTTTGTGCTATTCACTTAGTTCACTTTCACACCGAATCATAAATATTTGTAATGTGATCGCCTGTTGCTACTGATGCAGTTTCTAGAAAGATCCTATGAGCGTGGACTTGAGTTGTTGCAATTTTACTGTCATATGTTTTTTTTAATCTGGTCTATGTAGTGTGCAAAAGGATACAATCAAATGGAATTTTATTATCCAGAATGGGGAAAAAATTCTGTTTATAATTCACAAAATTCACAAAATGAATTATGAACATGACTGGATTTAAAACTTTGAACTTTAAAAGAAGTAACAAATTGTTTATTTTTATCTGGTCATACTTTACAAAATGGCATACATGGCTCTTGTGTTGTTGTAAAATCTGATCATACTGGATAATGAACAGGAGGTTAGGACATTTTTTTGCAGTAACAAACAATATGAAATGGTAATTATTTATCATAAAGGCGGCAGCTGCAGCAAAACACAGTTTAAGGGGAGATGGCAACGTTATTAAATTTCTAAGGAATGTGTCTTGGAAAGTCAGTGTCCCTGTAGTCATAGCAATAGTGTGCAAGAGACTTGGACAAAAGGACAAGAGTGCAGATAGGGTGATAGAAGTAGGGATGTTGCATCAGTAGATTGAGTGTGTGACAATGGAAGCATTGGCGGAGAGAGGGAAAGAAAAAAGAGAGGGACAATTTCCCTGATGGAAGACTTCCCTCATGCCCAAATCTTGTTAGTGAGCTCATTAAGTTCTCTGGCTCAGAGGTCCCTCTCTGTTTCTCTCTCTGCCTCTCCAAATAAGTTTCACACAGAGCTGTGCGTTACATCCCCAAATGCAATGAATTGGATTTAAGATGAGTTTCACGTGTTTTTACGGAGGCTGTGACCCAGTCATAGCATAGACAAAAACATAGGAGAAATCTGTTTTACGTATGGAATATATGGACCACACTAAGTCAGTGCCTCATCTGTTGTTGTTTTTGTGTATTTACTGTTTTATTTACCAATGTAGCAGTTTTTACAGACTGATTATAGCAGGTAAACAAATGCCAAGCACTTGATTCATTACTTCATCTTTTCATGATAATCATCATGAAAAGATATGCAAATAAGAAGTAGAGGCCGTCCTCACATGCTGATTGTTTACACAGACACACAGATTCCCCAGAGAGCTGAGAAGCTACAGTTTATCCATGATTTGGAGCTTTGAGTGCTGCTAATCTAGTCACAGTGCCATTAGCACCACAACCTGACAGGCATTAGGAAGCTGCTCAGCTGGGACCTTCCCACTGGAAGACACTACATTAATGGTCTATATGGGGATTTGATTTAGATTACTGTTGATGATAATCACATTAATCACATTTAACAGAATATTGCATATTGTAAATGTAAAATATCTTTCTGGAAGTGTTGTGGTGCAGCACGGCGCACGTTCATAGTTCATTCCTCTTTTCAGATTATCAAACCCGCTTGAACACTTTATATGATCAGTTTATTTTGAAAAAAAAAAAAAAAAAGAGGGTATTTAACTTGGACCAAAATCTGCCCGCAGCCATTTGGTGTAACTTATTTTAATGATTTTTTTTTTCCCTCCTTTGGTTTGTTTTTCTATACAGTACATGGGATGCATTGAGGTGCTGAAATCAATGCGATCCCTAGACTTCACCACACGGACTCAAGTGACAAGGTAAGCTGGTAACCATCTCATCTGCTGGTGGTGAGTCAGAAAAATTTGATCCAAGATGTATTGTATTAATTGAAGTGTCCGCCCTGATATCCAATTTCTAGCAGCTGTTCTAGACTAGTAGTTATAGGAGGAGTGTTTTTTTAAAAATATATATTTTACTATATTACTAATATGTCTGCGTTGCTTGACAATGCTTTTACTCTAGCATGGCTACTAGGAGTCACACCTGTAGCTTTGGGGATTGTCTTTTTTGATCAAGAGCAACAGCTTTGAATTTCTAGTTTCAGTTGCAGATGAGCTGTCCGATAACTGTCATGCACTTGCAAGTACTAAAAAACCAACTGAAGGCAAAAGTCAGAATAGTTTGCATGAAGACAGCAATATAGTATGTATCACTGTAAAGAGATAAACAGCTATTGTATTTGGATTCATTGGCATGACAGGCCAAAAGGTTATATGTGGAACTTTGCCTCAGGGTCTTACTATGTCTGTTTCTTAGTGTTTTTATGCTCTACATGTCATGTCATTGTTATTAAAAAAAAACAGGGCGCTTTGCAGTCCTCGACCTCATGGGAGAAGTACTTTTCCCCCACTCCCTCCTTGTCTGCTTTGCTCTCTGTGTCTCACCCTCTCCTCCACAATTGATCGGCAGTAATCTGAGCCCACCGTGCATCTGAGGCTTAAGTGCAAGGGGGAGGAGGTAGCAGAGATGGAGTGATGGAGAGGGAGATCTATTATTGATGATGCTCGTTAATGACTGTGGAAAGCTGCAGTGGTCCCCGTGAACGCACCAGGCTGGATAATGTCTGTGGCTGTAACTTAAGGGGGAGGAGCAGCAGCAGGAGGAGGAGGAGGAAGATGATCAAAACAAAAACAGCAAAACAAAATGTTTGCACAGGGAGTAGCCATCCAGAGAATAAGCTGGCTACTTCTGGTTTTGTTGTTATGTGACTGATTGCATGGCTGCAGTTTAGCTATGATTATTTCCAGCAACGATGAAGGTTTTGTGTTTGCATCCTTGTGGTGGTTGATTTTACAGTCCCATTAAAGTTTGCTTACCCCTCAGTCAAATTCAGAGTGGCCTTTTTCACCTGCTAGCTCATATAAGGCAGTTTTATTAAAAGTGAATTCAAAATGGTTATTTAAATCCTCCATGATGCTAACAGCACAAAGCTTTTGTTCCTGCTTCTTTCCTTACATTGTCTGCCAAAGTTAGTACTGTATGTGAACTGCTGGATACCACTCAAAGGCAACAAAGTCAGGGCTTACATATCCATCCAGAAATAGCCATTCTTCAGTTTCCTGACTTGTACACAACTTGATTTAGTCCTGGAAGACCGTAACAAAACATTAAGTGGCTTTCAGAATTTCAAAAATGTACTTCAGCTCTTGGATTTAAAGAAGGTGATTTCTCTCAACAGTACTCTCTGTGTTTTGTTTTGTTTTTGCTGTTTAACAGCAAAATGAGTGAAATGAGGCACCGCATTTTATTGTAGGGAAGACTGCGGACAAAAACAACAGCTCATCTCTCGCTCCTCCTCCTCCTCCTCCTCCCTCTGCCTTCTCATCAGCATGAGTCATTCGAACATTGTGGTGTTTTTTCAAAAATCCCTGAGAAGACCTTTACTCGAGATGGGGCCCGGGACGCTGCTTTTTAAATATTTACAAGCCACTTGATAGGGGCAGCTAGGTTTTTGATTGCTGTTCCCACTGTCCCCAGGCAGAGAGCATGTGAGCTCCAGGCTCAAATCCACTTTATGCCTCACTCGCACCATCACACTCAGACAGGGGACAGACCCTTTAAACGCCCATTAGGCAGCTATTCCCAGGAGTTATATCAGCTTCATCTTCAGCTTGTAAGAAATCTGCAGGGAGGATTGCACTGCAGAAAATACATGTGAATGCTAATGCCCTAAAGAAGCCCGACACACTATTTACTTTTTATTTTTCTTCATCTGATGGTGTTTATTCTTCCATAAATTGACATGGAATTTAAATAGCTTATGTAACATCAGTACATGAATACTGTGATTGTTTTCTTGCCAGGGTTTATGAACATTAATGGTAAAGCTTGATAAGTTTGTTGTGACTTGATCATTTTCTTAACCTTTGAACTACGATTTGCCTGTGACCTATGGCCACTTCTGTTCACGTTTAACCTAAAGGGGCGGCATCTCTGCTGTGACTGAGTTGTTTGTATTTTTGCAACATAAGGCTATATGATTCTAAACAGCTGATGATCAGTGGCCAGTATGTCCATCTTTAGTCTAATCTGAAATCTTTCTTCATGCTCCTCGTTAGGGAAGCCATCAACAGGCTGTGCGAAGCTGTGCCAGGTGGAAAGGGGGCTTGGAGGAAGAAGGTTAATCGTAATTAATTATCCTAACATACATCAATCAATAGTAATTTCACGTACACTGAAACAGTTTCGACTGCTTCAGCACAAGATGTTAAAATAATAATAAAGGGTATAACAAACCTCTGTTGCTCCGTGTATCTACACCTAAAACTATATGATTGTAATTTTTCATTGTATTCTTTATTATGTAGGCTCCAAACAAAGCTCTGCAGTCAGTCATGGGGAAGAGTAATCTACGATTTGCAGGCATGAGCATCGCAATCAATATTTCTATCGATGGTCTTAATCTGCTCATTCCTACCACACGCCAGGTTAGATGATGCTTAATAAATGTGACTAATGTGCTTGCATGACCACAACTTGATTAAGACTTTCAAAATGTGCTAGTTATTATTTTTGCATTTTGTGTGTTTCTATAGGTTAGTGTCGTGCAGAAGTGTGCATAATTACAGATGGAATAAAAAAATTCTTTCTTTGAAATTTTAAAAATTTTACAAAATTTTACTCGTACATGAAAATAATAACTTCTTTTTCTGAGCAAGTTATATTATCATATACTATACAGTACAGTACAGAAGTCTTAAACCACCTCTCATTGCTTTAGATTTTGCTAGGAAAAATGGGAGTTCAGAATGATTTTCAGATACTGTTCATCTGCTGTAGATAGTTTTTGTCCAATTTCCTCAATTTTTTAAGGACACACTGCCAATATATGTCAAGGTTTTGGCTAATAGCTCTTTGAGAATCACCTTGGTGCAAAAAATACTATTTTATGTCGGTCAAATTATGTTATCTTGGGCGCCTGGGTGGCTCAGGGGTGGAGAAGGCGACCACATTCATAAGCTGCTTTGCAGTGCGGGCGGCGCAAGTTCGAGTCCCAGCTTGTCGCCAATTTGCCCTATGTCTTCCCCCCTATCCTTCCCCCGTTTCCTGTCTCTACACTGTAGATAAAGCCACTGTGGCCAAAAATGGGGAAAAAAAATTGTTATCTTTGGCATTTTTGTGGATTCAACTAAAGAAATGCAAACAAATTATATGTTTTTGAGACAAGTCTAAAAATACAATTTCAAATTGGTCCTTTGCTAATTTGTCTGTTATGTGTAGACACAATACAGGTTCATCCCTTGAGTTAGGCGCCTTTTTATGCTTAAATGATTCACAGGCCAGTGTTGAGTAGCTTAAAAAGCAAAAAACAAACAAATAAATTCCTGAAAATAAGTGAAAAAAGCCAATGTCCAAAGAGAATCTTTGAAAGGCCTTTGGAAAGCCTGGAGAACTATTGCTCAAGATCAATTCCACGGACGTCTTGCTCCCTGGAAACAAATATAAAGCAGTGAGGGGTGGCTCAAGACTTTTGCACAGCATTAAAATAAAGAATAACTTCTTGTCTCTTTCAGGTGATAGCTCACCATCCCTTGCAGTCCATCTCATTTGCCTCTGGGGGAGACACGGTGGGTGCAGCATTTAACATCAATTTTCCGTTCAGTTTTTGGAATGAGCATTTTGGCTATCCAAACATATACTACTTGAATTAATTTTCTTCATTACCAGTCTCCAGCTTTCATTAATTAAACTGAATTTCCAAACCTATATGTTACAGGACACACCTGATTATGTTGCATATGTGTCCAAAGACCCGGTGAATCAGAGAGGTATGTTTCACACTAGGTAAACAACTTTATTTTGGAATGCAAAGAACTTAGAATATACAGGCTACACCATTTGGGAGTAGTGCTTTCACCATGTCACATTTTTACTATTAATTATAACATTATTATTGTGATATCTATAGACATCTTTTTAAATATATTAAGTTGAATTCACCTTTAATTTTTTTAATGTTTCATCTGTGGCTTAATTATAGTTAAAATGAGTTTAGGGGGGCAGAGAAACAATAACTGTACAAAATCATTTAAAAAAAATAAATATTTTATTATATATTATAATTTGATTTTATTGTTTATAATATTAGTATTTGAATAATAGATGACATCAGTTTTTCATGTATATAAAAAGCATATGCCAGTATCATATACAACATATTGCACCCAGAGTTGAGTTAAATAAGTTATTATTGAATGTTTGTTGATGTGAAAATCTTAAAAAATATGAATATTTTTGACCCATCAAAAATCCACATGAAGAAACCCTTAAAGTATTGCAGTACCAGGAGTTTGATCTTGACAGCATGTGGCAATCCGTAAAAACTTCTTTAACTCCGTGAGTCTCTCTCTTTTTTTTTCCTTTAGCGTGTCATATCCTGGAGTGCTCGGATGGTTTAGCACAAAGTGTCATCAGTACCCTCGGCCAAGCCTTCGAGCTGCAGTTCAAGCAGTATCTGCACAGTCCACCAAAAACCATGGCATCTGTGGAGAGGTACCAGAAAGTCCTGCTAATGCTGACTTACTTCAATAGACTTTTTGTTACTCGCCTCAAAATCGGTGACATCTCTGAAGCAGTGAAATAATGAATCACAAATTATCCCACCGCTTCAGCTAGACAAATCTATCTTTTGGCCATGTAGTGCCAAAAGATTGGTTTTGTCTTTCTTTATGTTAATTTACTGTATTTATTCAGTTTTGTATATACAGCACTTTGCAGCTGCTATGGCTGTTTTTAAAGTGCTTTATGATGACATTGGTATGGCATGGTATGTCTACAGCAAAAACTGTTTATCAATACAGTTTACAGAATATAAAATTCAATAATACAATGAAAAACGCTTTAGTTTAAGACTGACACTGAAGATGGTTTAAATTACTTAGTTGGCACAATCAGTTTAAACTTTGACACAGTAAATATTTGAGAGTCATTGCAGGCCAAGCATCCAGCAGTTTAGCCACCACCACCTGATCACGTTTACAGTTCTCATATTTGTTTTATTTATTGCAAGGAGATGTGATACTTTGTTCTTGTATTGCTTCAAAATCAATCTCATAATGTTCCAAATGCATAGATCTTCTCGCACTGCATCCACACATCAGGTGCTGCCACAGTGATGCTACTGCAGTCACCAGAATAACTCCAGTCGAGCAGTTTTTTGGTTATGTTCTGGTTTCAAATAAGCATCATCTCAATTTCGGATGTGGAGATGTCACTTGATCTGAACAAATCAATATAAGAACCCTGATTTACTTCTCTGATGATTATTACTATCATATTAATGCTATAATGTTAATATAATTTTAAAAAAATGAATACATAATTATATTTAGAAGTTGTTGTATTGATTTGTTTGTAATAATACTAATACTATTTAGACATTTAGTTCTATTGGTCAGACCTGCATTAAATGTTTCCCTTTCACTTACACATACAGTATATTTCTCCTCAGATCTGCCAGGACAGAAGAACCAATTTGGGTGGAGGATGAGGACTTCTCTGAGCCGGATTACTATAACCGCATTCCAGGGAAGGAGCCTCCTGTTGGGGGAGTAGTGGACTCCAGACTCAGGCCCAGTGGAGCCCTCCTTGGTCACATGCACACCCAACCACAGAGTAAGGCAGCAGCTCAGGTGAGTGTCCTGACATGGTTGTAGAAATAATGTTAGATTGGGCTCTGCTGTATTTTAGTCCAGTTTTGAGGTACTTGTACTTTAATTGTATTTTATAATATTGTGTATTTCTGCTTCACTAAATTTCATACAGAAGCACTCCATAATATTTGTGTGGGAGCTGCAGAACTTATATGCTAATTGATTTTGAAATAAATACATAAAAATTACATTTATGGGTCTTTACAAAAAAATGTCTTTTGGAAAAGTAGTTTGTAGCAGTGCTCTGCTGCAGCAGTATAATCTTTTTCTTTTCTTGCTAGCACTGTGCTATATATTTATATATATGAAATAAGCAACATTAGAATCTAATTGTACCAGAGACTGAGTTGAAACTGCATCTGGACATTATCATGAAGTGTTGGATTGATGACAGCCAGACTCAGTCTAAACTCTCTGACATCTCCCTCATAAACTGGTGACTGATGTGTTTTCATGCTCGTGCCCCATATTGTTACATGGAATGGATCATGAAAATATACTCCTGACTGTGCCTGCACCATAATTGCCTAAGACAAATATGATTATATAAAGAGCCTTGGGTTCTCTGCAGCCTATCAGGTGAAAGAACCCATTGCCCCCTTGTTGCAACTTGTTCACAATACGGTGACATGCTGCAGCTAATGTTTCAAATAGAGTGCTTCAAAACTACATTATGCAGGGACAAGCAATGAGAGTTCTTTACTCAGTTATACAGATACAGATGTATTTAGGTTGTGTTCTTGTTGTGATTACGTGTTAGCAGGTGGGCTCAACAGTCAGGAGGGAGCAGGTGTCTTACCAGCCGGGTCAGCTGTGTTATGAGCTTCACTGGGACACTGAGGCAACCTGCAGCTCAGGTGAGACATCCTGTGGCAGTGAACAGCTATAACAGCTTTTTAGAACAGTTGATCAAAGTGAGGAGATGATGGCCTTTTAAGGAGATAAAGTACTTAACGGGGGGGGGGGGGGGGGGGTTCAAAA